>JAODAL010011614.1:0-99118 GCA_025379985.1 Phyllomedusa bahiana | reverse complement strand
GTGTGGGGGGCCCCTTTCTTTTCTTGGGTACCAACATTCCAGTACCTGTGGAAAAAATATATTAAAGTCTCACAGGATGACGTTAAGTATCTTTTTATCTTCATTATCAACCCCTAATAGGCTTAAGTTTTGATAAGTTTAATTATATTTATGCGATATTTGTTTGATTCTACAGCAGCTATATTTTAATCCCCTGATGAACCCCATGTTTTAGGGAGAAACGCGTCGGGAGTGCTGGGGACATAATTTAATATATTGCATGTATTTAGTAACCTTATCTGTCAGATATAGCGAAGCCACCCTTATCAGGGCGATGACCCCCGCTCATAGATGGGATATAGAGTGTTGCACCTTTGAGTGTTATGTTGGGAAGTGTATAGGGGCACATTTTCATATTTTAGTTATATCTAATAAAAAAGTTATATTTTAACAGGGAAATATTTTTTTGCAGTGATATACGTGGGTGGGGCTAGCCTCAGGTGGGCGGGGCATGAAAAAAAAACTGACTCTTCATGTCTCTTTTCTGGCTGAAAGCTGCAGATTTGAGCACTAAATTCTCGAAAACTACAGCATCTTACAGAATAAGGGAGACAGCTCTGGAAACAGCAGGTCTGACACTAGCTTGTTTTGCCCTCAGCAGGGAGGGCATAATCTCTGTGACAGGTTCTCTTTAAACCGATTGGTTGGGGAGAAGCCTCACATCGGACTCATCTCCCAGCGTCTGGCACAACTTCACTGGGTGTTTACCCGGGATAAAACACACAGGGTTAGGATAGGGTAACCTGCTGCCCATTGTTCAGCCAGCATAAAGTAGCTGACAGGTTAGGTTCCCTTTAAGCAGCATGTCTGTGGATGGTTGCCGCTTCCTCAGTGCCCATAAAAAGACAGTCTAGACTTTATAACACAAATGCTTAAACAAGCACACATTACAGTTTACATAGTAACACAAATTCCTTAAAGGTAGACTGAGCCTTGTAAGAGGCCTATGGGGCGTGGCCTGACCCAGGGATACGCCTTTGTCATGCCCCACCCATCTCGTGCTCTGCTCAATGTATATATTTTGCTTGTTCTTTGTGGTAAGTATCTGCTGACTGATACTTTCCCGACGACCATACGACTGCCACAAACTGACCACTTCCAAGAGACTGTAACAGACATGGACACTTCTGTGATCTATACATACAGAACTTCCTTTGGATGGAGATTCTCTGTATGAATACGGTGTGCAGAGTAGTTTATAACAACGTACTTGTCATGTGTGTTTTATAAACAAATAAGATACCCTAAGCCATGTTCACACAGTGGATTTTTCCTATACATATTACACCACATATTGGGATGCTAAGTAGCCCCATTTAACACCTTACTTATGCAGCACAGAATCCACATGAAATGTTCTGCACCCCAGACTGCAAAACCTGCATCAGAAAAATCTGTAGTCTGTACAGCATAGATTTTTCTGATGGAGATTTTACAATATAATTGGAAGCTTTCCACGCAGAGTGCTGAACAGAAAGCATGAACATTTTGGTACCAAGTCCATGTGTTTTCTGTATTGAAAACCCTTACGGGAACAGGGCCTAAAGTAACCCACAAAATGAAAGGGACTCTTCCATCAGAAAGAAGTATTAATCTGGAAAACTCTTTTTTTTAATAGAATCTGTTTTGTTTTTTTTATTTTGGCAGTCCTATGCAGTTAAAAAATTACATATAAAATCTTGTCCGTTTTTAGTTGCAATTAGTAAAAAAAATAGTGGCAGGGAAGACTAATCTCCCTATTGGTGCTACTTATTTCTATGTAGTCTCATGACAAATAGGCAATAACGATGATCGCTTTATTGTTCTCTGGACAGGGATAGATGAGATTAAACTAGACCACTTGGCAATGACAATACATGGGTCAATCTTTTTCTGAATTCTTAGGCTGCGTTCCCACGGCACAGGACAAATACCGTCCGGAAACCGGACGGAAGAATCAACATGCTCAATGGTTTTTTGAGAGGCCCGCGGGTGGAAAACCCGTGCAGTGGGGACTGCTGCACGGGTTTTCCATAGAGCACAATTGTGCTCATTTTCAGCCGGTTTTTCAGGCGGTCTGAAAAACTGGCCGAAAACCCGTGCTGTGGGGACATGGCGTAAGGTTCTGCTGATAACACCGACACCATTCGGGCCATAGTTGGCCTGCAAGAAGAAAAGTCCTCTCATTGCTGTGCTAGCAGAGGGAAAGTCAGAGACAAAAGTCAGAGGTTATGTACATAGGGGGACTTTTAAAGATCATGTATATATGTATCTACCCTGAGTTTAAAAAAATCCAAATAGTCATATTGCTTGATAACATGTGAAAATGAAATGTTGATGGTAGTTTCCCTTTAAGTTTGGCTCACAGCTCACTGCGTGCAATCATGGGTGAGTCAAACCAACATCTAACCATCCACCTTTGTGCACAGGTCTTCATTGGTATATTTATCCCATCGAATCCAAGGCCATGTTAATATTTGCCACAAACCCATTTTGTTGAGAAAGCATCCAGCTATTTCTGACGTCTTAAAGGGGTTTTGCCATGATGTAATGTTGACGTGGGATCCTCCAAAATGGGTAATCACTTTTCTAAATATATGTGATTACAAAAAGTGAAGCCTGTGAGCTACAGCACTGCTCAGTCCCCCTTAGTTTCCTGAAAGTTTACATTAGACACGACCAGGAGCTGATCTGGCTGCGCTTGCGTGTTTGCACTTCTTATCTGATGACAGGGAACATGAAGGGGCTGGGGAGAAAGTGCAGTGTATGAGGCTTTCTGCTATATAGAGAATTCACTAGTTGTAATGTTATTATTTGAGTAAACTTTAGAGACGCTCCCTGCTCAACCCCTCCCTCTCACCCCTGCAGCGTTCATGACTCAGCATGCTTTGTTTTTATTTTCTCATGAGCAGATAAGAGTAAGGAACTCACTTCATGGCAAAACCCCTTTAAAGCATCCTTAACATTTTAAACATTTCTAATGCACCAGAGACTGGTCAGAATTTGTGATTTTTGTGTGGCTGAATTCTCCTTGCGCCATATATAATTAGGACTTAAACGCAATTCATTTTTTTGTAGGCATTTTTATTGCCTATAGAGAAACCTAGGGGAGGGCCAGGGGGAGAGAAATCACAACAAAAGTGAAACAGACAGACTCCCCTTTCAAGTCCCCACTGACCATAGCATTGACTTAGCAGTTACCCATTTGGAGCTACTACTGGGCTATTTGAAATAGTGAATAAATGCCTTTAAACATCTCACTTCTCACCATAGCGTCATGGCCCCTTTTATCTTGATCTCATTGGGTCTCAGCTCAAACCCTCCCCATCAACATCTTTTGATTTGCAGCAATAATGTAAGAGTAAAGCCATGTATTTTATCTATAACTATATTCCAAATTGATGATTTATTTAACTTGGGCACACAGTGCAAATTCTGAATCAATGTGTATCGTTGGTTGTACTTATTTTGCTTCAGATCTCATATTAAAATAGAATATTTCCAAACTTGTATTCTGCAGTTCTAATAGTAGGATCAATAGACTACTCCAAAGGAGTTCACTGGATTACAATTTTCTGTTTGGCGTCTGTATGTTTGGTTAAAACTGCAGTATATGCCGCCGGTCACCTACTGCAGGGCACGAGTGACAATAATGGAGCGATAATAGCACTCTTCGAAGTACATATTATTTTCGGAACTTTTTCTTCTTGCGGTTCTTTTTGCCTGCTGCGCGGGCAGCCTTCTCTGACATAATCTCCATGTACTTCTTTTTATTGTATCTACAAAGAAAAAACAGTTAAAAAAATATTAAACAATGCTGGGCAAGGTATACAAGCAAGTCATATAACTAACAATAGCCTCATGCTCTCTCCATCCCTTCTTTCTTAATGGATGGACTGCCACATAAGACATCACACGGCATTATGGAAAAGGAGCTGAGAAGCTCTAGCGCCCTCTTTTGGATGTAACAAATCCTCAGTTTGCTTTTGACCCACTGGATCTTTGGAAAGCAAGAAGGGATATCTAGCCAAGCCAGCTACTCATTGCCTCCCACTCAGCCAAGCTAGCATCGCTCTGCTCTGTACTGACGAGGGGCAAACACCCCGAAACAGCTGTCTGCAGATGAGTGATGCATTTTTTAGGAATTTTTGGTGTTTTTTTTTTTTTTTTCATATCACTTTCAAATATATTTTAATAATTCTTAAGTCCTGCAGTTTTCACTTTGGCCACTAGGCCTTGTTTGCACTGCTTTAACAGCAGTCAGAGAGATACTTTACAGTAGCTTCATGCACATAGGAGACTTAAAGGAGTTTTGCCACAAAAGTAAAATTGGCGTGGGAAGCTTGCAAATGAAAAACATTTTCACCATTCATTATTATTAAACATTCTGCACCGTTTTTGTTTTAGCTGCTCCTTTAGTGATCCATTGTTTACAGCTCATCTCCAGGGGATAGGACCAGGGCTGAGAGTCCTCAGTCCGGGTCGCACTGCTAACATCACCTTTCCTCTCAGACAGCTACTGAGTGTTCAAAACCAGGTGCTGTCACTCTACTCCCGTCCTCTTTACTCCTTAGTAATCAGTCAAACAGTGAAAATAAATAAAAAGAAACCTCAATCAGTTTATGCATTGAAAAAGAAGAGAAAAAAAAACAACAAACAAAAAACACAGGTTTGGTTTCCTGCTGGGATTTGAACCTAGGACCCTTGTGCCTGGAGGAAAAGACATTACCACTCAGCTACTCACAATGCTTTATATTAATAGACCTTTCTTTCACTATAGAGACGAATGGCATGGTGATGTCATCCTGCTGGGTCACATGATATGCAATTCAAACAAATCACACAAGCCCCCTTCTGAGCACACAGAGCTGGATACAGGAGGTATGAAATTAGATCGTGGCAAAACCCATTTAAGACTGACTCAGTCCCATCGATTTGTATAGGAGAGTTTTCTAGTCATGCTCTGTGACCTGGGAATAAATCAGTGTGCAGGGAGGTGAAAGGGTGAACTGTGACTATCTCCTCTTCTGACTTGTGGATCCTGTGTTATCTATTCACACTGATGTCTCCTTTCAGTTTGACCCTCTTTGTGCTGATGAGCAGACAACTGAGAATCTCTCTCTACAGAACAGGAAGTGTCAGACAATTATTAGGCTTAGTGGCCAAAGTGAAAACTGCAGGACTTAAAAATGATTAAAAAAATATTGAAAGTGATATGGAAAAATAAAAAATATAACCAAAAATTCTTAAAAAATGAAATGTGTTAAACAATAAGTAATTTTTGATGACACATTCCCTTTAAAAGGTTTGGAAAATCTATTATATGTTTATTGCTGGAGTTGCTGCTGGCTATGCATAAAAACAGTGGCATTTTGCGCATAGTCCACAACTAAAACATGATAACTATTTGGAAGCGGATTTGCAATTTCAGAGGTGGTTTTGAAGCAGGTTTCCAGAGGCTGTTTTCTTTTTCCCAGGGTGGTTTGGATATAGTATTTGGATTCTGATAGCAAACATTCTTTGGCGGTTTTGATGCCGTTTTTTCTCTCTCCATAGACTTCTATGGGGATTTTTTGGGCACATAAATAGCGCTGAAACCGCTTCATAATTTGAGGTCAGTTTTTTCCATGCTGTTTATTTCCTGGACTGAAAATAAAACTACACCACCAAAAAAATAAGTAGATAAAAAAACCACCACTTTTGTTTTGCCCTACAACACTTTTTACCTTTGAAGACATTGTGAAGCTGTTTGGAGTCTGTTTTGGATGCGGTGTCTGGCATCGTTTCAGTACGGAAACCATCTCATAAATGTCATCAAAAACAGCTATGTTATAAATACAACTAGGGTCTGTTTTATTAGGTACATGCCAACATATAAAGCTTTAACTATGATGGATAAAAGTTACCTTCTAAACTCCGAATCTGCAAGGAGTTCTTCCACAATTGTCCTCTTTCTCTGCTTCTTAGGAACTCGGGAATGGTAGAAGTCTGCGGGGTTGTCCATAACTGTAGCAACCTATAAAGAAACGTTGCATAAAAAATGTAATTTAGATTGGAACTGTGTTAATAGTGGTTTGTAGTGCAGACATATTGAAACTTAAAGGGATATTCCCATCAACTAACTTCCACATTGTGGCCAGCAAGAGAACCGAGAGGTGGCCATATTTGAAATAGATCAGTTCTCTTCTATGGAAGTTACAAGTACAGGCGAGCGAGTGTGCCCAGATGTATTAGCAACTCCCATAAAAACTAACATATAGTGGTGTGCAAGTGTTCTCTGCAGTTGGCGACAAGACGTCTAAAATCCAAAGGGTAGGCAACAAAAATGCTCTTTAATGTTAACATTAGTTCTTACTAAAAATCGAAAACTTTAACTTGTGTGTCATCATATATGAAAACTTAAAGGGGTTGTCTCACTACAAGGATTGTTTTTTTATGTTAAAGATCTTGCAAAAACAAGTCACTTTGCAATACGTGTCCATTAACAGTGTCCTACCTATTCTGAGATATTCCCTCTTGTATGGGCTGCATCAGCTCCTCAGGTCACGATAGCTACAGACCTGTTTGATCTCTCCTGATAGGCTGCCAGTGCTGGTTGCTATAGCTACAGATCTGGCTTCTACTGCAGCCCGTAAAAGCCAGTAAACACACCCCTGAATTCAAAAGGAAACCAAGAAAACAGGACAAATCTGTTTAGTGAGACAACTCCTTTAAGGACTGAACACCTAATTTGCTCCTCAACCCCATTACCCTGCCCCCATGTTATGGAAAGCACACTTAATACTATTTATTCTATAATTTATATAGCATTATTTTGTGGTGTACACTATAATAACCAGACTAATGAAAGTTTCCCAAGTCTACCACAAAAGTGTTGTGGGTCCACCAGTATAAAAATACCTTGATATTAACAGATTACACAGGTGGACAATTTTGTTGGTACCCTTCCGTTAAAGATGAAAAACCCACAATAGTTGCTGAAATAACGTAAAACTGACAAAAGTGATAATAAATTTACTGACAACCAACCTATTAAAATCACACCTTGCGTTTGAATTGAAGAAAAAAAAAAAAGTCCTAGACAAAACTGATGGTACCGCTATAAAAGATTGAAAATAATTTGACCAAAGGGATTTGTTAATCTAAGGTGTGTCCTGCAATTAGACACAATCTCCAAAAAATTGGGAATCTCGCAAGAGAACAAAGAGTGACTTTTGATCACTATATTTACTATTTTGCCATAGGCAAACTTAAACTCTATCAGTTCTCTGTTAAACACTAAAACATAACTTTTATTATATCTAACTCTTAACCTCTATACACACTATTTAAAAACCTGATCTCTAACCTCATCATTTAACCCTTTTTGCTTCTGAAAGAGGGAATAACTCCCTTTCTATTATCAAGTCTGGTGGAACCCCACCTACTAACAGGGGAGCCTTATATCTATAGCAAAGTACTAGCTTAAGCCAACTACTTGGGCAGTCGTCCCTAATCTCAGACACAGAACAAATAAGGCCCCCTTGTGACACCGTCCATCGGACCTCTAAGCCTTGATAAAGCCAGGTTAGCTGGCGAAACATGTCGGCGAGGTCAGATAGGACGTTTTATATTGTGATCTCTCACCTATGTCTACAAGTGTCACCTGCTGCAGACAGTGTCACAAGGGGGCCTTATTTGTTCTGTGTCTGAGTTTAGGGACGACTGCCCAAGTAGTTGGCTTGGGATCCTTACTAAAGCTAGTTACTTTGCTATAGATATAAGGCTCCCCTGTTAGTAGGTGGGGTTCCACCAGACTTGATAATAGAAAGGGAGTTATTCCCTCTTTCAGAAGCAAAAAGGGTTAAATGATGAGGATAGAGATCAGATTTTTAAATAGTGTGTATAGAGGTTAAGAGTTAGATATAATAAAAGTTACGTTCTAGTGTTTAACAGATAGAGAACTGATAGAGTTTAAGTTTGCCTATGGCAAAATAGTAAATATAGTGACCAGCAATTAGAATCACAAGTGCCTTCAATCTTGTAATCAGTCTGCCTATTTAAAGGGTGAAAAGTAGTCACTGTGCTGTTTTGTATCATGGTGTGTACCACAAACATGGAAGAAAGGAATCCTGGGAGACAGTTGTTTAATGAGATAAGAAAGAAAGAGCCAAACCGCTTGTTTGCAGCGATTGTTCAAAAGATTGTGCAACAAAATATTAAAAGGGGTTTTCTCGCCACAGTGGTAACGGAATTTACCTTTCACTACATGTTAAAAGCTAATCAAATACATTGTTTTGATTTTGCTTTGTTCAGGAGATAAAGGAGATTTTATTTACTGCTTGTGTACACAAGTTTTTCTTAGTTATTTACCACCTCTTTGCGCTCTCTCTTATTGCTCTATACTGCCGTCCGACCATGGCGAGTTACTCCCCGAGACTTCTCTTTAGCACAGGAGCTTGTTTATCTAAGTTGATGATAAGTTTTAAACCTTGGAGCTCTGTAGCTTTATGCACTACAGATTATAAATCTCCAGCAGTCATGTCACTGTAATAGGAACAGCAGAGCCGATTTGCCAATAACTGCTGTATAACCACCCACAGCCTTACCAGGAAGTGCGAGTCTTGAGCTGGCTGTGGCTCTGTGAATCCTCATGAGGAGACAACCCCCTTAAGTTAAAAGGTAGCATCATTTTTGTCCACGTCAGTCTCATTAGTTTGCTTTTTTTTTTTTTATTTGAACTACAATTCAAAAGCAATGGCAGATTTTTAATTTGCTAATTTTTAGTAAATTTATTATTACTTTTTTCAATTTCAAGTTATTTCAGTGACCATTGAGGGTTTTTCTTTAATGGGACGGCGACAACAATTTTGTGCACGTGTCTATATTTCCAGAAAATAAACAGTTCAATAATGATTTAATCTAATGCAGTCAGCTTACCATCAAAACAACGCCAACTAGACTAACCATTTATAATATAAGCATCTGATGACACTAAGCATTGCCTAGGATGTAATTATATTACAAATATTCTTATATTTCATACCTGGAAATATTTTGGAAAGCCTTCACGATCATTCTTTTTATAAAAATGTTTAGGGTCCATTGCAGATCTCATTTTCAAAGCTTTCAGATCGTTCTTTAGTTCAGGCGTCATATCCGGAGCTTTCATATCAAACCATCCCTTTCCAGTACTTTTGTCACGTTCTGCCTTTAAATACAAACAAACCATCATCATCATCAGGTAAAAAAATAAAACAATAACATTCCCAAGCAGATAAGATCATGCAATATTTGAGCGCTAAAGGGAAACCCTTTAATATGCAGCTTAATAAAAGGAAGAAAATGCTATTATCAGTCCATAACCGTCACATAAATTCGCAGTATTGTGTAAATTTTGTTGAGGATTTAAGAGCAGAATGGGTTTTTTTAATTTAAAAAAAAAAAAACAAACAAAAAACCGCTTAATCAATGGGGCGCATTCACTGTGGCAATTATGCAAGAATTTGTGGCAAAGTACTGCCATATATAATTGACACCACATTTATTATGAGTTTTAGTACATTTCTGCACAACATGTTGCTAGAGGGCAAAGGTCCTTGAAAAGAGGGACAGTGTTTAATGTGCACTGCCACGTGGCAAAATATGACAAATTTTGGTGCAGTTATTGGCGCAAACGAAGGTGTAAAGTTAAATGAGTGTCTAAACATGCACCAGATTTATCTTACCACATGAGCTACTGTAATAAATCTATATTTACTATTTTGCTAAACTTAAACTCTATCAGTTCTCAGTCTATAAAGCACTAAAACTTAACTTTATTATGTACAACACTTAACCTCTATAACACACTTTTTAAAAACCTGATTTCTAACCTCTCAATTGGTCTCAAATTTATCCCTCTTTAATTGTGAAAGGATAACTCCTATTCTATTATCAAATCTGGTGGAACACCAACTATTATATCAACAGGGAAACCCTATATATACACAGTGATTTGCTAACTGCAAAAAGGAATCCAAAAACATCTCTATCCTCTGATGAAGCCAGTTAGCTGGTCAAACATGTTGGGGAGGTCAGGCATGATATTTTAATTTGTGATTTTCTACCTGTTTTCACTGAGTTACCTGCTGCCGAGGGTTTCACAAGGAAACCTTATATGCTTCATGCCCATCAGATTAGGGATGATTGCCCAGGTAAGAGGTTTGTGGATTCCTTTTTGCAGTTACTAAATCACTCCATAGATAGGGCCTCCCTTCTGATATAATAGGGGCCGACCCACCAGAATTGATAATAGAAAAGGAGTTATTCTTTCACAATTAGAAAGGGATAAAGTAATGAGACAAATTGAGAGGTTAGAAATCAGGTTTTTAAAAAGTGTGTTAGAGGTGAAGTGTTGTACATAATAAAAGTCAAGTTTTAGTGCTTTATAGACAGAAATGAGATTTTAAGTTTGGCAAAATAGTAAATATAGTTATTAAAAGTCACTCTTTGTTCTCTTACTAGATTCCCATATTTTTGAGACTACTTAACTGTAATAAATCTGACACATTTTTTAGACTAAGTTTATACCGTCCTAAGTATTAGTAAATGTGCTCCAATGTATTTAAAATCTTCAGATTTTGCTGTAGGTTCACAGCATCTTTGCAAGAAAAATCTGCAGATTTTTTGCGGATTTTCGTTTCCCCATTTAAGTCATGGGAAATATCAAAAATAAATCTGCAGCATAAGTTGTCATGTTATGGATTGAAAATGCACTCTGCAGGTCAATTTCTGTATGGGTGGCATTCTTCTACTGCATGTGGCTGAAATTACTTAAAATCCCATCTACTTCGCGGCTTCTTAAAAGTTATATGCCTCATGTGAACATGCCCTAAAACTGGAAAAACCCTCCCAAAAAAGTCACAATTTTGAATTTCTGTCTTAAGTAAATATAGTTCACACAACTCGCGTGCCACAAGTACATTTTAACCTCTTTAACTTTAGTCTGACAGAGGTTTCCCATCAGTTTTTAAAACTCATCATGCTGCAGCCAGTCTTTGGCCTTACTGGTCATGTGCTGTAGATACCTTAAACCAATGACTGGCTGCAGTGTGACAAGCAATGTATGCGAGATCATTGATGGAGGACCAGCAGGAGACACGGTAGCGCTAAGAACCCTAGATTTTCCTGTAGACACTGCAGAGATGCACTTTTATATAGTTCATTTATTCATTGTATAATGGTCTCTTAGCATTTGAATAGTGCCCCAGATATGTTTTTGTATGAGCAATGTACATGACATCATTGATGGAGGACCAGCAGGAGACACGGAAGCGGAGTGTGCTAGAGCAGGCGAGTACTTTTTTTTTTTTTTATTATTATTTAAAGACAGGTTTTTATTATTATTATTTATTTTATAGTGCCATTGATTGCAGGGCGCTGTACATTCAAGGGGGTTACATACATAAGTCAAACAAGTACAATGGTGACAATATGTGACTGACTAACAGGTACAGAGGGAGAGAGAACCCTGCCCGCGAGGGATTACCATCTACAAGGCGAGGGAAAAAGACAGAAGGTGAGGTTGTAGCGACAGCAAGGTTATTGTTGGTTATAGGCAAGCCTGAAGAGATGGGTTTTCAAGTTGCTTTTGAAACTAGTGAAAATGGATGAGTCTGATGTGTTGGGGCAGCGAGTTCCAGAGTATGGGGGAGGCACGAGAGAAGTCTTGGAGACGGTTATGTGAAGAGCTGATAAGGGGAGAGCAGAGGAGAAGGTCCTGTGAGGAGCGGAGATTACATAAGGGA
Source organism: Phyllomedusa bahiana (assembly GCA_025379985.1). Lineage (NCBI taxonomy): Eukaryota > Metazoa > Chordata > Amphibia > Anura > Hylidae > Phyllomedusa > Phyllomedusa bahiana. The sequence continues at coordinate 87,332 of JAODAL010011614.1, read as the reverse complement.
AGGTATGTGGAGATTAAGGCAGAGATGTATGGAGGGGAGAGGTTATGGAGAGCCTTGTAGGTCATGGTTAGTAACTTGAAATGAATTCGCTGGGCAATAGGTAGCCAGTGAAGGGATTGACACAGGGGAGAGGCAGAGGAGTAGCGAGGAGAGAGGTGAATAAGACGGGCAGCAGAGTTGAGGATGGATTGAAGGGGAGCAAGAGTGCTAGACGGGAGGTCGCAGTAGCCTAGGTGGGAGATGACGAGAGCATAGACCAGCATTTTTGTAGTATTAGGGTTAAGAAATGAGAGGATTCGTGAAATATTTCAGGTGGAGGTGAGGGGTTTGGATGTGTGGTTTGAAGGACAAAGTGGAGTCAAGGGTTATCCCAATCCAGTGGACTTGAGTGACCGGTGAGAGTACAGAGCCATTGACTGTAATAGAGAGATCAGGTGGAGGGATGGAGTGGGACATTCGGAAGATGATGAATTCAGTTTTCTCTACATTAAGTTTTAGGAGACGGGAGGAGAAGAAGACAGTCTGGGATCTGGGACAGTAGAGAGTTAGGGCATGTCCCCACTGCACGGGTTTTCGGCCGGTTTTTCAGCTGGTTGGCGGTTTTTCGGACCGCCTGAAAAACCGGCCGATAATTAGCACAATGGTACTCTATGGAAAACCCGTGCAGCAGCCCCGCGGTCCGGCAGCAAAACATAGAGCAAGCACAATCTTCTCAATGTGAAGGGGGAGGGCTTTTCTCCGCTCATCGCGGAGAAAGGCACCCCCCCCCCCCGCCCCCCGCGCGGCTGTGGGGACGACCGCAAAATCGGACAAATACCGGCTGGCAAACCGGCCGGTATGTGTCCTATGCCGTAGGAACGCACCCTTGATGTCTGGGCCGGAGATGTAAAGTTGGGTGTTGTCAGCATACAGGTGGTATTGAAAGCCATGTGATGCTATGAGCTGACCCAGACCAAGAGTGTAGATAGAGAAGAGTAGTGGGCCCAGAACTGACCCTTGGGGGGACACCAACAGAGAGTAGGTAAGAGGAGGTGGTGCGAGAGTGAGAGACAGTGAATGCCCGATCAGCGAGGTATGAGGAGATTCAGGAAAGGGCCAAGTCCGTGATGCTGAGGGAGGAGAGGATTTGTAGCAGGAGGGAATGGTTGACAGTGTCAAAGGCAGAGGATAAGTCTTAGAGGAGAAGGATAGAGTAGTGATGTGAGGCTTTAGCGGTTATTAGGTTGTTGGTGACCTTGGTTAGGGCGGTTTCTGTAGAGTGATGGGATTGGAAACCAGATTGCAGTGGGTCAAGACGAGAGTTGGAGGACAGTTGAAGACATGTTGTTCAAGGAGTTTAGAAGCAAATGGAAGCAGTGAGATGGGGCGATAACTGGACAGACAGGAGGGGTCAAGAGATGGTTTCTTTAGGATGGGTGTAACGGTCGCATGCTTAAAGGAGGAAGGGAAGATACCAGAGATTAGCAATAGGTTGAAAAGATGCGTGAGGTCTGGGATGAAGTGAGATGGCAGTGGGTCAAGGTTACAGGTAGTGAGGTTGGATTTGGAGAGTAGAGTTTGTCATGAATGACAGTGGAGAAGCAATTTGGAGGGGGGTGGTGCAAGGTGCAGGTACAGGGGCTGGTGGTGCGGACTGTGCAGATATGGGTTTGGGCGGTAGTGACAGTGGGGTGAAGCGTTCTCAGATGAGGTTGGATTTGTTTAGCAAGCGAGTGGCGAAATAGTCTGCTGAGAGGAGAGATGGGGGAGGGGGTGCTGGTGGACAGAGGAGAGAGTTGTAGGTGTTGAATAGTTGTCTGGGGTTGTGAGACAGGGAGGATATGAGAGTGGTGAAGTAATCCTGTTTAGCAGTGGGGAGCGCAGATTTAATTGTAGTGATTGTTTGTATGAGGCGAGTTCCTCAGTGGAGCGGGATTTCTTCCAGCGGCATTTGGCAATTCTGGAAGCTTGCCTCAGCTGTTTGGTGGAGTCTGTGTGCCAGGGTTGTCTGTTGATTTTGCAGGTTCTGTTGTGTGTGAGAGGGGTGACCACGTCAAGAGTGGAGGAGATTGTGTGGTTGTAGAAAGCGGTGACTGTGTCAGGGTCAAACGAGGATATGGTAGAGAGGTGCAAGAGAGTCGGAGTGTGCCCAAGGGTCAAGGTTTTGTAGGTTCCTGCAGGGTTGCACTAGATGTGAGACAGGAGGGGCAGGTGGGGTGGAGAGTGTGGAGAAGGTAAGCAGGTTGTGGTCAGATATAGGGTGTTTAGAGTTGGAGAAGTCAGTTAGGGGGCAGAGGCGGGTGAAGACGAGGTCAGCGTCCATCTTTATGAGTGGCTAGAGTTTAAAAAACAAAACGAAAAGTTCTGAAATGACCAGCAATTTTTCTTCTTCTTCGGGTTCTAGTGGCTTTAACTCTTTAATTTGACATTACCACGAAGAATAAATAATGTACTTAGGTTACAGAAAGTATTAATTTGGATGCGTTTAGTATTTTATTTTGTATTTATTTTCCATAAAACAGTGAAACTTTTTTCCCCCTTCAGATTTTCTTTAAAAACGCTGCAGCATGTAAGGGGTTAAATAGCCAGCTCTTAGGGTGTGTTCACACTGCGTTCCTCAATCCGGAAAAACGTATAGAAAAATGCCGCGTAGAACGTATCCAAACGCGTACCTAAAGTGTGGTACTTTTGGATACGTTTTCTGTGCAGTAGAAACTTATCTTATAGTTTTAAATAGGGTATCTGATGTCAATATTCTTGATCTGTTTTACTACATGTCAATTCTTTGAAAGGATCCATTAAACTCATCTGAACGACGATATGCATTTGACACTGAAATCAATGTAAATCACACTGAGCATTATTAGATACGTGTTAGGGTGCGTTTTTGGCTCAGAAAAACATACCCAAAAACGTATGTAAAAAAAACGCCGTGTGAACATCCCCTTAGGGGATGTTTACACGATGTACTGCGGTGTGTACAGTACGCACCGCAGCACATAGAGTCTTTCGGGAGCTCGCGCTAATACACGCGTAATACAATGGTATGGTACGAGCGGGGAGAGGTGTAATCCATAGTTTTCTATGAGAACTATGGATTACCGTAATGTAGGTGCACATCTCGCCCGTATTAGAGCACAAATATGCAGTGAAACGCGCGCCGAAATGATGCCGTGTGAACATACACTTAGAGTCATTGAACAGTCTAATCAGGAGTAACTAGAAGTGTTCATTATCTTCGTTTATTTTACCATGGGGGTGGTCGGGAACCCTGTCCTAAATATAACAACCATTGTATTTTTGATTCATAAGAGGGTAGGAATGATAACACGAAGAATGTATTCATATGGTATAGAAAGCGCTTATGTTCAGGAAACACAAACTTAGTGCAAATGTAGTCACTTTTGGACGGTTGTTCCATCTGGATAATGTAGTATTATCCACGGCACACCACTTGGATGCTTTTCAAAAGGTGGAGAATGGTCTACTGAATGTAAAGAATAAACTACTCACCTTTTGAAAAGCATCCAAATGGTGTGCTGTGGGGTATTCTACATTATACTACCCTGAGTGGTAATTCATCTATGAGCACACAGAATAGATAAACATGGTTACTAGGAGTGCGACAGCTGACCTATTTTACATTCTGTCTAGATAAGTCACGGGATGGCCGCGACAGAGGTCCCAAACAGGATCACAGAGGAGTGCGACCCCAGCCTTATATGTATACACACATTGAGGCAGAGACATGTGTTTGAAGCTTTTTCTTCTGGCCTAAATACTAATGACAAATCCCCTGCATACGTTTTCGTGATGCATAGTATTGTGTTGGGAAAAGTGGATGTGTATTTTAAAAGATAAGGTAATCCAGCAACATCGATAAAATCCATGAATCTTTACTCTAATCAATAGATAAACATCGTGCAGATAAAAATGTGCCACAAACAGCACCCGCTTACGTGTTTCAGGCACAGCTGCGTACAAGGGCTGGTGATGCGTGAAACGCGTAACTGGGTGCTGTTTGCAGCACATTTTTATCACCTATTGATTAGAGTGAAGATTCATGGATTTTATCGATGGTGTTGGATGACCCTCTCTTTCCTCTGTTTGGATATAAACTGCTGGTCGACCAACAGCAATTCTGAGCACACTGGAAGCAACTGATTTTTTAGTGGATCCATACTATAAACTGATTGAATATTGGGGAGTACCAAAATTATTATCTTTTGTGATGTGTTTTTAGAGTCTTCCGAACGCAACCTTGTATCATAAATGTTCACCTTTTTTTACTTGAAAAAAATAGCATCTGAAATAAATAAAAACTTTAATGAAATAATTCCTCTTTGCGTATTGCTTACCTTCCGCAATTGTTTAAGTTTGTGCTTAGATTGGGAATATGGCGGGACACTTTCTTTCTTCTCAAAGTCAGGTGTTATGACACTTTTCCGAAGGAGCTAAACACAGACACAAATCAAAATAAATTTGGAGCCATGTGTAAAAAGTGTAGAAAATAAGTAAACATCAACTTAAAGGGGTTGTCTCACTACAAGGTTGTCCTACCTATTCCTAGATATCCTCTCTTGTATGGGCTGCATCACCTTTTTTGGTCACTATAGCTACAGACCTGTTTGATCTCTCCTCAGCCTAGTGGAAGCCAGAAAACACGCCCCTGAATTCAAAGTGAAACTAAGAAAACAGGACTGAGGTAAGAGGAATCAATGTAGTGAGACAACCCCTTCAATGGTAATGGAATGCCAAGGATTTTTCAGTATCAGATTAGGCATGATTAATTTTACTATATATATATATATATATATATATTTATATATTTATATATATATATTAAATAAGTGCCAGGCAGCAAATAATGTTCCACTGTAGAGTTCTAGGGCACCCTACACCATAAACTCAAAAGGATTATTCATTAGCACCGGAGTAGGGCTACCCAGAAATAAATGACATTTGATGACCAATGCATTAGACTGTTTTTGTCGATGAGTGAATATGCATATACACAACCAGCAGTCAGTCTGGGGACTTTATAACCTTGGTTCTCAGTCAGAGGGGAGACCAGAGGCTGGCCATTTCCTATCATACTTTTTTTATCTAATTTTGATAAAGCAGAGGTCACAATTACTACAAATGTGTATTCACATAGGGCCACATGTATGAAAACCGTCTTGATCTAAAACTCTTTGTTACCCATAGCAACCAGAGTGCCCCTCTCATTTCATATAGTGCGCTTAAAAAATGAAAGGGGAGCTCTGATTGGTTGCTCTGGGCAACAAAGTTTTAGACCTAGACAGTTTTCATACATGTGGCTAATCGTATCACATTCCAGTACTGCAGAACAAATATATCTATGTGTTCATAATACCAAGTAAAGGATCGGTCCTGTCAAATTAATCTCAGCTTCTATGAGGAGGTTAGTTCTAGACTGGATCAAGGTGAGGCATTAGATGTCATATCTAGATTTTTCTAAAGCATACCAATCTTTGCAGATGATTACTTTACAGAGCTTAGTATCAACACAATAGAGGACAATGTTTTATTACAAAAGGGATCTGGATAGGTTGGAGGCCTGGGCAGAGAAATGGAAGATGAATGCAAAGTTATACACATTGAAAGGAAAAATCCATTCCATGATTTGCCGTTAAACAGAAAAACACTGGGAAAAAGTGACCTGGAGAAGGACTTGGGAATCTGGTTGAACCGTAAACTTAATTGTAGCAGCCAGTGTCAGGCAGCAGCTGGCAAGGCAAACAGGATTATTAAAAGGGGCATAGAGGCACATGAAGAGAACATTATTCTACCATTATACAAGTCACTGGTCAGACCACACATGGAATATTGTGTACAGTCAATGTCGGACTGGGGTGCCTAGGGTCCACAGGTTGAGCTGATTATAGGGGCCCAGCAGTTGAATTGTTTCTGGGCCCAGTGGAGTTTATTTTAGGAGCCTACCCTACAGCTACTGTCAATGACTGTACATGCCTCCTATGCGCTGCCTCTTGCCTCTCTTTCTATCCTTTTCTGCCTCTTCCAAAGATGTATATACAGTTAAAAAGTCACCATGCTCAGGGGCCCAGTGGTGGTTTCCCCTAATCCCCTGTGGGCCAGTCCAAGCCTGTGAATAGTTTTGGGCACCAGTGCACAGTAAAGACATTGTAAAGCTTGAACAGGTTCAAAGACAAAAATAATAAAAGGAATGGGGGGGGGGACGGGGGACTGCAATACTCAGAGATTAGGGTTATTTAGTTTAGAGAAAAGGCGGCTTCAGGGGGACATAATAATTATGTTTAAATATATCAAAGTTCAATATATAGATCAACACTATAGCAGAATAGGCTGAATTGGATGGACATCTGTCTGTTTTCAGCCTTACAGACTATGCAACTGCCAGGGGAAGCACAAACAACAGCTAGACTGGCTGGGAGTGACTCCATCCTGGTAGGTTGTCACAGGTATTTGGAGCAATGCTGACTGCAGTGCATCCAAAAGTTGCTGGAGGGTGCCTGGTGGAGGATTCATATAGCGAACAGGACAATCAAGGTGGTCTAGGAAATTAGTGGGCAAGAGAAGTACTTGGAAGTCTTGGGTCATTCTCTTCCAATCAATGTCAGAAATTTCTACCTGTGTGACGTCACACTGTCTTGCTGGAAGATTCCATCCACCCAAGGAAAGACCAATCATTATGTATGGGTGAATGTGATCTGCAATGATGAATTCATATCCAAATCAGTTGAGTGTGCCTTACATATGAATGAATGATCCCAGAAAAAAAACGACAAAAACATTCCTCAGAGTTCTTCCAGCAATGGTTGCAGGGCGTCTTCTCAGATTTCTCACCTGACATACCAATGTCCATCCATTTGATAAAGCACTTCTCACAGCAATGGTACGTGGTGCTCCACAGTTTCCATGCCGCTTATTCGCAATGATACCCATTTGTTCACCCGAGAAACACTTTCACCACAGGAGCACACTTGCAGATTACAAACTGCATAATTTCATAAATACTGCCACCTATGGCCCAAATGCCAATAATCATATTTTTGCAACGTTTGATAAAAATTGTCCATTTTACCAATGACAGAAATAAGGGATTTGTTGAAGACAACTTGTCGGACATGTACCCAAAAGGCCTGCACATGACACCTGACACTTTCTTTCATCTCAACTTGCAACCAAACTAGACAAAGTATGAGAATGGTCATAATAAAGCGACTCAGATACAGTTTAATTACCCTCCAAGTGCTCCATCAGCACTTTTTTGCCACACATTCAGGATTGTACTGCAAAACTGTTGTTCTCAATAGTTATATAAAAAAAATACCTCATCTTTCTTTTTAATTCCCTTCATTTTGCTTAGTAAATCTTGGTCCGGATTGCGAGGCTACAGGCTCGCATCAAAGTTTATATACAGGCCTCCCATCTTCTTTAGGTTGATTCCGGTGTCTATAGTAGTTGACAAACTACTGAAAAAACAAAACAAACACAGAAATATTTTGAAAAGAAGTCTATGGGATTGCTTTAAAAAAAAAAAAAAAAAAAAAAATTGTAACAAGTTGTTAGGCATCAACAGGGCATGTAAATTAAAATTGTGAACGGATGGAGATGTTAAAAATGTGAAAATAGGAACCTGGACTGAGATGGATTCTTGCATTTACAATATCTGAGAAAAACAACCAGGTAGAGAGTACTAGAATAAAATATAACTTAATATTATTCACTAAAAAACGATAAATACTACACTTATCTAACCCTATACTAACCTAAATACATACACATAAAAAACCTATCCTAAAAAACCCCTACCTACCAAAAAAGGGGGAACCCGACCCAACACAGACTACCGCCCACAGGAACCTATCCTATTACACAATTAACCCTACCTTTCAACCCTACCTCCTAGTTTTCTCGGGCAAAAAAATAGGGCATAGATAAATAAGCTGCGGTCATTTTTCCAGTACATATATAGATTGTGTTAATAATCCTTATGCGCGTAATCAAATGATGTTCAGATGTTACAAAATCACCCAATAACCATATATACCCCTCAAATACACACACCAACACCCGTTTCCTCCAAGATATCTGGATTCAATCAGGGCCAGGATCATACGGAGGGTAACAGATTACCGGATACAGTCCTTTTCAGGTACCACAAGTATATAGCAACATCCTAGGAGAGACGGTTTAGTTCAAAGGGTAATAGAAAACACATGACAAACAGATCACTAAAAAGACGATTATAACATCAACCCCGCCCTAAATGATCGTTATCCAAAGGGCTGATGTGCCATGGTCCAACTCCTGTACGGTAAGGAAGGACACCTAAACCAGTGTATATCCACCTCAACCTTAAATAGTCTGCCTTTGATTCATCTACCATCGTTCGCAGCTAGGAGCCCCATCGAGTCCTGCACGCATGCTCGCCAGCCGTATGGACTTCCAGACGCCAGCACTCCGCCTGGCGCATGGCACAAAATCGCGCCGTACCGTGCCCCCAAATCAAATTTGTGCGTCCCGCCGCAGCTCACCCAACGCCACTGCCTCACTGGGCGACAGCACAGAGAGCAATAATGGCTTCCACCTAGGCCTATTGAGGCCAATATCACCATTACAGAAGACAACTACGGCATAGGGGATGCTGATGTAAATCGAGGCACTGGAAGGTGGTAAAATCCACCTTAGTATATAGATAGTCCAGTAGCTGAAAGATATTAATATTATAGATCAAACTAGACAAAGGCAGTCCAATCTATTAGTAGTGATAACCAAATGCATTACGTATAATTGGTGAGTAGTACCCATATCTCAGTTATACAATATTTAAGATGAAAACAATAATTAGCATGGGGGGGGGGATCATTTTTAAGCAGATTGTTATAACAATAAATGAAACATAAGATAAACAAAAATGGTGATACAACCCACTAGAAAGGGAAATGAATAAATGGTAAAAATGACATTGTCTCATTAAGACCATTGGGTTTCAGAGTTTTCAGTTGGTAGATCCAGAAGGTTTCCCTCTGCGAAATTTTCCTTTCATAGTCGCCTAGGCGACGATTTGGAGTGACCACTTAATGTACGGAAAAAGACAATTTTGTGATATCACCACCATGTGGCGTGCTACTGATGTGTCTCTCCCATGTTCAACATCCCCTATATGTTCTAAGATCCTTCTTAGTTCTCTCGATGTTTTGCCCACATATGTAAGCAGGCAAGAGCATGTACATTGGTAGACAACGCCTCTTGTCTTGCAATTTGCAAATGTCTGTAATTTATAGAATTTTCCAGCTTTTACATCCGTAAAGCCTTTACAGATCTGAACATATTTGCATGCCTTACAGCTGCCACATTTGAAGGTCCCCACCACCGGGACCTCCAACCAGGTCCAGACAGGTCTTGGTGGCACAAAGTGGCTATGCACCAGTCTGTCTTTTATGTTCTTACCTCGTCTGAAGGTGATGGCAGGATATTCTTCAATTAGGGGTGCAATGTCTGGGTCTTGGTAAGGATGGGCCAGTAGTTTTTAAGAATCTGCCTAACTTTGTGTGTCGCCATGTCATAGGTACCTATAATCCTTAATTTGTTGTTACTCTCCCTTCTCTTTACCTCCAGAAGAGACTTCCGATCTGCTGCCAGGGCCTGATGGTAAGAGTCCCTCAGTATCTTTTTTGGGTATCACAGTTCCATAAAACGGTCAGTTAATGAGTCTGCCTCCTTCTTGTATGTAACTAAGTTGGAGCAATTACGCCGGACCCTAATAAACAAACCTTTTGTGATGCCCTTTTTCAAGGGGAAGGGATGCGAGCTGTCCCACCTCAATAAGCTGTTACCAGCCGTTGGTTTTCTATATACTGTAGTTTCCAGTTTTTTTCATTAGGGGCTCTCAGGATCATAAGGTCCAAAACACAGAGGCGGTCATAGTTGACCTCAAAAGTAAACCTAAGACCAATTGAGTTATCATTTAATTTCTCAACAAAAGACCGAAACAATTCCCTCGAGCCAGTCCAGATGATAATGATATCATCGATGTATCGCCCCCATAGGGCGACACACCGATGAAACTGCTCAAGGTCATCCGAAAAGACAATGGTGCTCTCCCACCAGCCCAAGAGCAAATTTGCATAGGTGGGCGCACAGGGGCTACCCATTGCAGTGCCCCTGAGCTGGTGGAAGAAGCGACCATTAAATAAAAAATAATTGAGTGACAACGAAATTCATCAATGCAATCACAAATTCGTTATGTCTCATCAGAAACGGACTCCTAGTAGACAGAAAAAATTCTAGGGCTCTAAGGCCCTCCTGGTGTGGGATCGAACTGTATAAGGCTTCAACGTCTGTTACATAATAATGCACCATCTTCAATCACTACATCCTCCAGTTTATGTAGTAGGTCAGTTGTATCTCTTAGGTAAGAAGGTAATGCTAGGACAAAAGGTCGCAAAATTTGGTCCAGATAAGTACCCAAGTTTTGAGTTAGGTTCCCAATCCCTGAGACAATTGGTCTACATTTCAGAGGCGTGATGCCTTTATGGATTTTTGGGAGACCGTAGAAGGTAGCCAGTTGTGGGGATTTAGGAAAGAGAGTCAAATTATCTTTGATTAATTAAATCATCTCTCAATGCCCCCATTAGTAGATCCTTAAGTTCTTTTTGAAATTTACAAGTCGGATCTCTTTCTAGCATATCATACCCTTCCTTGTCATTTAGGACCTTTATACACATGTCCCTATAATCCTTGGTTCTGGATGACCAGATTGCCCCCCTTGTCCGAGGGTTTTATGGTTATATTTGATCTTTCTCCAGAGATAAATTAAAGGACCTCATTCTGCTCCTTACATCCACATTCATTTTTTCAAATTCTTGACATACTACATTCACGAATACATCTATGTTGTTATCAACTAACGGGGGATTTTTTACACTTTTAAGAGGAGTGGAAAAAAAGGCCCTTTTTTCCCGGGTCCTGTTATTTTCTCCACAAAGATGCCAACACCCGACATCTCCAAATTCGTCTAAATCAAACCCAAACTTCCGAACATTGCCTCCTATCAGTTAATCTGAAAATGTTTTTCCATTTTAGATCCCTCGCAAATAAGTGTATGTCCTTAACCCAGTCAAAGAGCCTAAAGGGTGACGTAGGAACAAATGACAAACCTCTATTCAGTACCACTATCTCTGCTTCCGAGAGATTTTTTGACAGGGTTTTAAAAAAAATGTGCCACTTTGGGGAAATTTTGTTTTCCCTTATCTTCCCCCATTTTTGTGTCATTCCTTTTTCTAAAAAGGGGGGACCCTGTTGCCAAATTTTTGGGGGTTTAGATTCACCAAAGGATCCCCGGAACGGTCCCGGAAAAAAGGGCCTTTTTCCATGCCGTCTTAAAAATGAAAAAAAAACCCCCGTTAGTTGATAACAACATAGACGTATTCGTGTTTTAGATGTCAAGAATTTGAAAAAAATGAATTGGCCGTAAGGAGCAAAAAGGGGGCCCTTTAAAATTTACCCTCTGGCAAAAAATCAAAATAAAAAACCTTAAAAACCCTCGGAAAAGGGGGGGCAATCTGGTCACCAAAACCAAAAGGATTAAAGGGACAGTTAAAAAAGGTCCTAAAGGGAAAAGGGAAAGGGTATGATATGTAGAAAGGGGACCCGACTTTTTAAAATTTCAAAAAGAATTTAAGGATCTACTAATGGGGGCATTGAGAAAATGATTTTAATTTTAAAAAAAAGATTTTTTGGACTTTCTCTTTCCTAAATCCCCAAATTTGGCTACCTTCTACTCTCCCAAAAATCCATAAAGGCATAAAGCTTTTAAAAGGAAAGCCCAAAGGCCCTCAGGGATTGGGAACCAAACTCAAAACGGGGTACTTATCTGGACCAAATTTCTGGCCCTTTTGTCCTAGCATTCCCCTTTTAAATTTTAAGAGATACAACGGGCCCTTTACTAAAATAAACTGGGGGTTGTGTGTTTGAAGGTTGGTGCATTATTATGAAACGGGACGTTGAACCTTTAAATACGGGTTCGATCCCACACCAGGAGGGCATTAGAGCCCTAGAATTTTTTCTGTCTACTAGGAGTCAGTTTCTGATGAGACATAACGAATTTGTGATTGCCATTGATGAATTTGTTCTCACTCACAATTATTTTTTATTTAAAGGTCGCTTCTTCCACCAGCTCAGGGGCACTGCAATGGTAGCCCCTGTGCGCCCCACTATGGCAAATTTGCTCTTGGGCTGGTGGGAAGACACCATTGTCTTTTCGGAGACCTCTGAGCAGTTTCATCGGTGTGTCGCCCTATGGGGGCGATACATGGATGATATCATTATCATCTGGACTGGCTCGAGGGAATTGTTTCGTTCTTTTGTTGAGAATTAAATGATAACTCAATTGGTCTTGGTTTACTTTGAGGTTCAACTAGACCGCCTCTGTTTTTGGACTTATGATCCTGAGAGCCCCTAATGAAAAAAACTGGAAACTACAGTATATAGAAAACCAACGGCTGGTAACAGCTTATTGAGGTGGGACAGCTCGCATCCCTTCCCCTTGAAAAAGGGCATCACAAAAGGTTTGTTTATTAGGGTCCGGCGTAATTGCTCCAACTTAGTTACATACAAGAAGGAGGCAGACTCATTAACTGACCGTTTTATGGAACTGGGATACCCAAAAAAGATACTGAGGGACTCTTACCATCAGGCCCTGGCGGCAGATCGGAAGTCTCTTCTGGAGGTAAAGAGAAGGGAGAGTAACAACAAATTAAGGATTATAGGTACCTATGACATGGCGACACACAAAGTTAGGCAGATTCTTAAAAACTACTGGCCCATCCTTACTCAAGACCCAGACATTGCACCCCTAATTGAAGAATATCCTGCCATCACCTTCAGGCGAGGTAAGAACATAAAAGACAGACTGGTGCATAGCCACTTTGTGCCACCAAGACCTGTCTGGAGGTCCCGGTGGTGGGGACCTTCAAATGTGGCAGCTGTAAAGCATGCAAATATGTTCAGATCTGTACAGGCTTTACGGATGTAAAAGCTGGAAAATTCTATAAATTACAGACATTTGCAAATTGCAAGACAAGAGGCGTTGTCTACCAATGTACATGCTCTTGCCCGCTTACATATGTGGGCAAAACATCGAGAGAACTAAGAAGAAGGATCTTAGAACATATAGGGGATGTTGAACATGGGAGAGACACATCAGTAGCACGCCACATGGTGGTGATATCACAAAATTGTCTTTTTCCGTACATGAAATGGTCACTCCAAATCGTCGCCTAGGCGACTATGAAAGGAAAATTTCGCAGAGGGAAACCTTCTGGTTCTACCAACTGAAAACTCTGAAACCCAATGGTCTTAATGAGACAATGTCATTTTTACCATTTATTCATCCTTGCTAGTGGGTTGTATCACCATTTTTGTTTATCTTATGTTTCATTTATTGTTATAACAATCTGCTTAAAAATGATCCCCCCCATGCTAATTATGTTTCATCTTAAATATTGTTAACTTGAGATATGGGTTCTACTCACCAATTATACGTAATGCATTTGGTTTATCATACTAATAGATTGGACTTTTCCTAGTTTGATCTATAATATTAATATCTTCAGCTACTGGATATCTATATACATAAGGTGGATTTACCACCTTCCAGTGCCTAGATTTACATCAGCATCCCTATGCCGTAGTTGTTTTCTGTAATGGTTTTATTGGCCTCAATAGCCTAGGGGAAGCCATTATTGCTCTTGGCTGTGCCCATTTAGGCAGTGCGGGTACTGCGCCGGACAAAAAAATGAATTGGGGCACGGACGTGCGATGTGCCATGGCGCATGCATCTGGCAGCGCATGCGGACTGGCTGGCGCCTGGACGTCCCTGACGGCGCATGCGTGTAGACTCGAGGGCGCGAATGGTAGATGAAACAAAGGCAGACTATTTAAGGTGAGTGAATACACCGTTTAGGTCCTTCCTAAAAAGGGGTTGACCATGGCAATACCCCTTTGGGAACGTCTATGGGGGGGTTAAAATCGCTTTATTTGCTCCTGTTTTGTATTTTCTAATACCCTTTGAAAAACCGTCTCTAGGATGGTCAAAACTTTGGGTACCTGAAGGATTTCTGGTAACTGACCCTCCGGTGATCGGCCCATGAATCCAATATATTGGGGGAAAAAGCTTTTGGGGTGTATTTGAGGGTATTTAAAGGTTATGGTGATTTTTTTTCATCGAACATCTTTTAACGCATAAGGATAAACACTATAGTACTGGAAGACCGCACTTTTTTATCTAGCCCATTTTTTGCCCGGAAAATAGAGTAGGGTGAAGTAGGGGGTTTTTGTGTATATAGGGAAAGGTTCCGTGGGGGTCGCCTTTTTTTGGAAGGGTTCCCCCTTTTTTTTTGGGAGGGGGGGGTTTTAGGTAGGTTTTTTGTGTGTATTTTGGTTTGAAAAGGGTTTGTAAGTGTATATTTATCGTTTTTTATGAAAATTTAAAAGTTATATTTTTTCTATACTCTCTATTGGTTTTTTTTTTGTGATATTTTTGGGGATGCAAGTAGACTATCTTTGGGATGCCCAGTCCTTAATCAGCGTGGGATGGTTGTGTTTCTATTTACAATATCTGCCAGAAAAAACAACCCCTAGAAACTGTCCACACGACGAGCATTTCAAGCTGGAATCGAAGCAGATTCCGACTAGAGATACTGCATGAAAACCAAAAGTAAATGAGCCCCATTCACCTCAATAGAAAATTTGTATTTGTCTGTTTATAAAAGAAAAATAAACAAACTTAGAACATGTTCAAATTTACTATTGAGGTCAATAGGGATGGCTAAAAACCTAGCGTCAAATGCGTCAAGAAAGGTTTACAGTTACAGTTGCCCATAGAAGTCTAAGAGGAGGGAAGGGGCAGGAAATCCAAGTGAAATTGAGGGCTTGTCCCACGGCACAGGGCAAATACTGGTTGGATTATCCGACCGGCATTTGCCCTGTTTTGCAACTGTGTACACAGTCGCAGGGGGCACTTTGCTCCACGGTTTGCGGAGAAAGGCCCTTCGCATTGAAATATTCATGTTCCACCCGAAAACCAAAAAATTAATATGTTCAATCTTTTTCGGACCGCCAGCGTAAAATTTTGACAGCCGGTTTGCAGACTGCTTTCAAAACTGAAAACCGTCTGCAAAACTGGCCGTAGGGACATGCCCTAAGACTCTCACAGACAAGCATGATGGATATAAAACGTAGAAGCTATCAGCAGTAAGGAGAAGTGTAACTGTGAGTCCAGGACTGAGGTGAGATGAAGCACTTCCTATACACCCATCACCATTTCTGTATATCTCTGCCACTCCTTCCACTCCCCTCGCCATAGACTTCTATAGAAAATTGCAATCTGAGCTCTCCGTCTAGCAGAGGTTCCAGGAGACCGATCCTTTAACTGATTTCCAAGTGAATAAATAGATAACAATGCCAAGGAGAAGAGGGTTGAAAAAAAGGAAGCGCTTTTCTGGAATAAGATATCATTCAGAGGATCTTTTGCTTACACTGTTCATGTTTTAATTGAAGATATGCTTTAATTATCCAGGGTGTGGCAAGTAGCCATCAGCCCCAAAAAGGTTTATGAACGGCCATCAGTATACTATATTAGTGAGCTCATCCTCCTATAATACAGCACTATGGCCCAACTACACCTTGTATAAACCTCCCCTTTTCTCCCTCTAATAATTTGGAGGTCTCGCAATTGTACCAAGATTTCAAACAAAACAGGACTTATGAATCACTCAATACAATCAGGAACCCTATGTAGACCTCTACCAAGATAGAAAGCAACAGAATGGGTAATAACTTACCAACTACTCTGAGTGCTATTTAGTAAATTTTCCTCTTCGTCCACAGCCTCATCCTCATCGATAAAATCATCATCATCCTCTTCATCTTCTGGCTCAGGTATTTCCCCTTTCTCACTGGCCTCAGTCTTATACTTTTTATCTTTATCTTCAGGTTTCAGAAAATACTTTTTACTGGAGTCCACCCCAGGGGCAGGGTCTATTACAAACAGTCCATCTCCTACACTTTTCGATTGCTTTTTGGATTTTTGTTTCTTTACAACTTGTTCATCATCATCTTCATGTTCCAGGAAATACTGTTTGCTAGAGTCCAGCCTTGGAGCTGTGTCTATTACAAACAGCCCATCTCCCGGTACATTTTGTAGCTGTGATTTTGAGGATTTCTTTGATTTCAGTTTCTCTACAACTTCGTCTTCCTCCTCTTCCTCCATATTATGGTCATCTTCCGAATCATTATCATCATCAGAGCCTTCTGACTTCTCACTGTCATCACTATCAATGAACAAATGTATATTCGTGCCGTCAGCCATATGTGTGATTTCCTGCAGATCTTCAGTTGCATCATTGTCAATTGTGACGGGATGTTCCTCCCTGGCTTGTGCTTCATCCATGGGAACTACTGAACGTAGTTGGTCTGGTTCTTCTGGTCGAGTCTCACTGGATTGTAATGACGACATGGCACTGCCTTTCACTGGTGACTCTTCTTCTCTTGCAGAGCTTTCCTCCAATTCTGGTCGCTCTACAGCCAACACGTCAGGTACAGCATCACTACTTTCAGGCTCATCATGATCGGAAACATTGAAAACCTCATCTTCCTGTATTGCTGGTGGATTTCGTAAACTTCTACGAGGAGAAGATAGAACAAGATCTGATTTTACTCTCTGTTTCTTGGGACTCTGTTTCTTCAAAGTCTCTTGATCTTGAGCATCATCTTTGTTATTTCCACTGACAAATCCAACCTCACCTAACTGCGAGTTTGATGGATTCCTCCGCCTTGAGCGTCCAGCAAGAGGCCGTAGGGAGAACCCAGAACTACAGGACTCGGCATCCGACGTTGGTTCCTTCGGAGGTTCACTCACAAGGGATGACGGATGTCTTGCTCTAGAGCTCCGTGTAGACCTGGTTTCAATGATTTTCACACCAGAGATAGAAGAATTTGACTCCGCCTCAGAAACATCAGATGTAGGTTCTGACGGCAAAACAGACTTTCGACTCCTAGTAGAGACTGCGGGTGAGGCAGTCTGAGGTCGCCTCCTCCTGGCTGTGGTAGAAACAGATGAGCAATGCGATTCTGCTTCAGATAACTCTGCATCTTCCTTCGACTCAAGGGGTTCAGTGATCAAAGCAGACCGTCGATTTCTCAGCTTTCTGGTGGAATCTGTTAGTTTTCCAAGGCTTTGTTTACTGTGAGAGGTTGTGGAGGTATTGGAGGATGTAGATTTGACTGCCCAACTTTCTGTATCTAACTGTTCATTTCTACTCCTACTTCTGGTGCTCATCTGTGTATTGTGCACCTCTGTGTCAGACTTTAAGGGGCTTGCGTTACCCTCTCTTGCACTATGTTCCATAGTCTGTCCAGCCTTCCTAACAGAACTCAGCATATGCCGTGGGGAATTAGGTGAAGACACTTCCATTGGAGTCTGACAAAAAAAGAAAAAAAAAAAGTCAACAACGTTTAAACCATTCATAACAGACTATACAGGTAGAACCACACATTGCAAACTGCAAATTCAGAAACAAATGCAGGCAAGATCTGCGAGTTACATCTGGATTTTACCATAGACAGGACTGAATTTAGCTGCAAATCTCACTATTTATTGAAAAAGGTGAAATATGAAATGAAACACTGAAATCTCCACACAAGAACAAGAACGCTATAATCTTAACATCTGCAACATGCGTCTATTATGGCACTGATTTAGGAAACCACATCCACAGCTATTGTACTGTTAATTGTCATTGATTGGTGGCGCCAAGGTCCACAACATCAGATCTGCTCATCACAAATAAAGCACCTGACGACAAACAGAAGATTGATTTGTCGGGATGTAGTTCCACACTTCTTTTATGAGTTATGCCGGTGTTTGATTTTTTTTTATTAACTCATATGTCAAACATATTTCTCCCACTGATCTTTCAGGAACAAAAAAGGCAAACTAAATAAAAATACGATGCTCTAACACATGAGCCCCCCCGCCACCCCACCCAAGACTAGTGTTCATGTGGATATACTGTACATACGTGACTGCAGCAGTCTGCATGTACTGTATGACCCCCCCCCCCCATCCTGAGACCACTGAGGGAGCAGTGGTTCATGTGGTTATACTGTACATATGTGACTACAGCATTCTGCATGTACTGTATGACCCCTTCCCCCCCCCCCATCCTGAGACCATTGAGGGGAGCAGTGTTCATGTGGATATACTGTACATATGTGACTGCAGCAGTCTGCATGTCCTGTATGAGCCCCCCCCCATCCTGAGACCATTGAGGGGAGTAGTGTTCAAAGTGGATATACTGTACATATGTTTACTGCAGCAGTCTGCATAACTGTATGACCCCCCCCCCCCCCATCCTGAGACCCCTGAGGGGAGCAGTGTTCATGTGGATATACTGTACATATGTGACTGCAGCAGTCTGCATGTACTGTATGACCCCCCCCCCATCCTGAGACCACTGAGGGGAGCAGTGTTCATGTGGATATACTGTACATATGTGACTGCAGCAGTCTGCATGTACTGTATGACCCCCCCCCCCATCCTGAGACCATTGAGGGGAGCAGTGTTCATGTGGATATACTGTACATATGTGACTGCAGCAGTCTGCATGTACCGCCTGAGACCCCCTCCCCCCCATCCTGAGACCACTGAGGGGAGCAGTGTTCATGTGGATATACTGTACATATGTGACTGCAGCAGTCTGCATGTACCGCCTGAGACCCCCTCCCCCCCCATCCTGAGACCATTGAGGGGAGCAGTGTTCATGTGGATATACTGTACATATGTGACTGCAGCAGTCTGCATGTACCGACAGAGACCCCCCTCCCCCCCCATCCCGAAGACCACTGAGGGGAGCAGTGTTCATGTGGATATACTGTACATATGTGACTGCAGCAGTCTGCATGTACTGTATGACCCCCTCCCCCCAGCCGGAGACCATTGAGGGGAGCAGTGTTCAGGTGGATATACTGTACATATGTGACTGCAGCAGTCTGCATGTACTGTATGACCCCTACCCCCCCCCCCCATCCTGAGACCATTGAGGGAGCAGTGTTCATGTGGATATACTGTACATATGTGACTGCAGCAGTCTGCATGTCCTGTATGACCCCTACCCCCCACCATCCTGAGACCATTGAGGGGAGCAGTGTTCATGTGGATATACTGTACATATGTGACTGCAGCAGTCTGCATGTCCTGTATGACCCCCCCCCCATCCTGAGACCATTGAGGGGAGCAGTGTTCATGTGGATATATTGTACATAGATGATGACTGCAGCAGTCTGCATGTACCGCCTGAGACCCCCTCCATCCTGAGACCACTGACTGGGAGCAGTGCTCATGTGGATATATTGTACGTATGTGACTGCAGCAGTCTGTGTGTATGGCATGAGTTTAAACGGGTACAAAATTAGTGCTTTATTAGATGCTTTGGAATGTATGCACACGGAAAACTCTGAACAGATACACCAACAGGCCAACACTTTCGGTCCATTGTGCTATACAGAGCCTCTAATCTAAACGTACCAGAAATATTAAAGGGAATGTGTCATCAAAAATTAATTATTGTTTAACTCACGTTTTTATGTTAAACACATTTTTTAAGAATTTTTGGTTATATTTCTTTTTAATTTTTCATATCACTTTCAATAATTTTTAATAATTCTTAAGTCCTGCAGTTTTCACTTTGGCCACTAGGCCTTGTTTGCACTGCTTTAACAGCAGTCAGAGAGATACTTTACAGCAGCTTCATGCACATAGGCATCTTAATACGGTTTCTGTCCCATAGACTTCAATAGGACAGTTTTCTAGTCATGCTGTGTGACCTAGGAAGAATTCACTCTGCAGGGAGGAGGGGGGTGAGAGCTGTGACCTCTCCTCTTGTGACTGGTGGATCCTGTGTTATCTATTCACACTGGTGTCTCCTTTCAGTTTGATCCTGCTTGTGTTAATAATGAACACACTGCTGAAAATCTTTATCTATAGGGCAGGAAGTGTCAGACTGTTATTAGGCTTAGTGGCCAAAGTGAAAACTGCAGGACTTAAGAATTATTAAGAGATATTTAAAGTGATCTGGAAAATTAAAAATATAATCAAAAATTCTTAAAAAATTTGTTTAACATAAAAACGCGAGTTAAATAAGTCATTTTTTAAGACACATTCCCTTTAAATTCTACCTAGACACGGAGGAGTTTCACGTTGGAGGCCAGCTGCATAGCACTGCAGGAAGCGCCGTGGCTCTCGTCAGCCCAACACTGACAGGTGTGAGACACAGCCGATAAATCTGATGATCTCAAATTCTTGCTATACTACACCAAGTGCACCTTTTTTTTGTTTCTTTCCTTCACCGAGCGTCTGTTTGAAGATTACTAATCAATCTGGCGCACACTACACAGGCGAGAAATACTGGTGCCACCATTTAGATCAGTGGAGAGAAGGGCACAAACCTCTGCAGAACACGCCTGATGCCACCGCCTGGAGAAACCTACAAGATCTGTAATGGAAAGTGGAGCAGGTGGATATGGAGCGCTTGCTACTTTTTTTTTTTTTTTAGAAATCTGGCCCAATAGGTCTGTGTGAAAATAACCAGGATGAGAAAGCACAAGATATTTCTGAGAGAACATTCAGGTTTCATGAGAACGGAAACAAACAGGAGAATATAATGTAAACAGTAAACACAAAACTGAAACAAGCTGTTCTCATTCATTTTCTCCCATGTCTGGGACACTGGGGTCAGAGAAAATAACTAGAACCCCGTATGTATCCATAGTCATGCTCTTCCTGACACACCCACATCTCCCTACTACAGTCATACAGCTTAGATCACTGTTGACAAACATAACTTGTGCAGTTCTAAGAATCTGTGTTTGTTTTACAGAGTCCTATAACAGATGTGCTATATAGAACAGATTCAAATAGTTATATGATAGATCTATAGATACAAGACAAGCACATAGATACAGGATAGAGAGAAATTAGATATAGATATAGCAATGGATCCAAGTTAAAATTGCATAAGACAGATATATACACAAGATGGCTCTATAGCTATAGATCTTATATCCGTATATATTTGTCTTATACAGATAAAACTTACATCTATTGCTATGAGACATAAAGAAACAAAAATAGGGTATTAAAAAACAGAACTTTTAATAAATAGGTTCTAAAACTCTGTATTCCCACTAGAATCCTGCTGATGAACACCAACGCTATACAAATATGCACAAAAACACAAAGCACAATAAAGAGGTGACAGGAAAGCCCTAGTTACTCCTACTTGACCTGTGAGGCCCGAAGAGTAAAAGAACGACCCTGTCCGATCCCGTCTCTATAGCACACTTATCCCAACACTATATCCTCAAGACGTTCCCAGAAATTCCAACAAGACAGGTTACTGTATGTCCAAAGTCATCAGGGGACAAAAATGGAACGAAGAGGGACATAGAATAAATCTACTGCGGACATCACACTGATACTAGATGTTGAAAACAAAAAGGACCTCCCTATTCTTGTTTCTATTTGATTTTTTGGTGTTTATTGGGGACGACACAACTGGTTTTCTTCCCTCATTGTTTTTTTTTGTTTAAGCCACAGATAAAAGATACATCTATAGCTATAGGAGAACTATAGACCCCCCAGATAAGATACATCTATAGCTATAAGACATAGACACCCAGATAAGTCAGATCTATAGCTATAAGGCAGAGATAGATCTAGCTAAAGACCTATCTTGCATCTGTATATCGATCTCTGATTTAGATAAATATAGATAGCTCTATTGTTATAAGTCAGAGATCGATATACAGATGCAAGATAGGTCTTTAGCTAGATCTATCTCTGCCTTATAGCTATAGATCTATCTTATCTGGGTGTCTATATTTTTCTGCCTTAAGGCTATAGATCTGATGAAGGAGGGACGTATTCCTGTGAAACGCGTGGTCTGTTACCCCTGAGCTAAGTGTTTTAATGCTATAGTTTTAGCCTATGTTTTAATGATTTTCATGTGTTCTCTGTATATCTTTGTGCAATGTTCATGTAATAAAATTGGCAAATAGACGCACAGTCACCTGTTTCAGAACATTAGCACTAGGAGATCAGCACTGATTACATCGATTTCATTAAGTTCTTAGCCAGCCATAGTGCGCTCTATAGAGCCCCCCCATTGTGTGGGATTCATATCCCATTTTTTTCTATAGATCTTATCTGGGTATCTATATTTCTGTGTCTTATAGCCATAGGATATACCTGTGTCTTATAGCTATAGATCTTACATGTGTATAAGACAAAGGTAAATACACAGATAGAAGCTAGATCTATAGCTAGAAGATGGACAGATCTATACATAGAGATCATCCCCATAACTCCCTGTGCAGTAAAGTGAACACATTAGTTTAGAAAACTGCAGAATGTAACAAAACGGGCTCATTGACGACAACCACTCATCCCACCACTAAGACGGCCCGCAGCCGAGCAGTGTCCATTACCGGCTCTGCCGCCGCACTCTCTCCCTCCTCCCGGGGGTCTACACGCGTGCCTCGCCTGGTCGCCACCATCTTGCTTTCTAACTGTCAAACCAAGCATGCGTACAAGATACCGGCGCAAAGCCTTCTGGGTAAACTACGTGCACTCCTGAAACCACTCCGACCGGAAACAGCTCTTTAGCGCAAGCGTTCCGGTAGTATGGACCTACACGAATCCAGTGTGTTAAACCAGTTTAGCGTGAAACCAAATCCAAACTACAGCTCCACTTATAGCGCAGGAGTCTCAGATAGTTGTACATAAATAGCCTGCTTGTACAGTGTTTTGTCCTTATATGGCAAGCGGAAGTGACGTCAACTCACAGGTGATCCAGCATGCAGTGCGGCTGAGCGGGACTGCAGGCTCGTGTGTGTCCGGCTGATATGGTGTCCCTGTTGTCAAGAGGAGTCGGGCTCCTTGTTAAGTCCTTGGCCGGACTCAGCTGCACGCAGGCTACAAGGTGTCAGGGACAAGGGGATGTGGCACTGCTGTGCATGGCTCCATGTGGAGGCAACGTGCTGTGTTCTGCAGATATGTATGGCTGCATATATGTCTGTATATTCATATGTGTGTATGCCTGTCTATGTATAAATGTGTGTATGTGAATATGCCTGTAATTATATATATATATATATATATATTATATAATA
Organism: Phyllomedusa bahiana; assembly: GCA_025379985.1. Classification (NCBI taxonomy): domain Eukaryota; kingdom Metazoa; phylum Chordata; class Amphibia; order Anura; family Hylidae; genus Phyllomedusa; species Phyllomedusa bahiana. Next base: position 64,112 of record JAODAL010011614.1, on the reverse strand, counting down.
TATATATATATATATATATTTATGAATTTATTCATATATGTTGTTTTGAAAATTTCCTATAATAGTACCTATAAATGTGTGTGTTTGTATATATTATATATATGTTATATTTATAAAATATATAATATATATATATATATGAAAATGTTCCTATATTTTGTGTGTATGAATATTTAATATTCTATAATGCATATCTGTATATGTATAAATTGTTTTGTATATTTTATATGTGTATGGTGGGGCCCCACCTGTTTATATATAAATTGTGTGTCAGCATATACATATCTGCAGAATACATACTGTCTAGGTGGTTGGTGCCCCTGGCTGGTGGCAGATTATCAGGTTGTTGGTACACTTGTAAATAGTATTGTAATCAGGGCTGTGAAGTTGGAGTCGGTGCCTATTTTGCAGGAGTCGTCATAAAATGGACCGACTACCAAAATATATAATAAGTTGGTCCAGTTAGTTTGATGCAAAGAGCAAGAGGAATTGGGTCCAGCCAGTGCTACTGCTCCCATATCTTCATCACATGAGGAGTGTAATTGATGACATGGGGCAAGGGAAAGGGGCTGCCCCCAGGGGAAAAGATTCTGCTCCAGGGCAAACAGATTTCAGCAAAATTTTTCAACCTGTTTTCAAAGAAGTAGAAGAGTTGAAACCCTTTATCAAAACTGACTGTGGCTGAGGCTAATTCCTTTATACCCTGACATTGGTTAAGATGTTGCCCCTGTGGTCACTGCTTTGCCCCCAAGTTAGTGTAGAGAGGCAATTCTCTAGCCTGGACATGATGAGATCAGATGTGAGGTCATGTATGCAGGATCTGATGGAGGCAATAATATTTCTCAGAACAAATTCAGAGACTCCACAAATGTTCCTGCAGTGTTTTTGCATATTTACAAAATTTTTTGTGTCCTAAAGTCATATCCAATAATATATTTTGACACTGACAATCAAAAGGTAACAATGTTTTGAACTTGTGACTTTCAGGCTCCATATCTCACCATCCACTGCAGCTTTGTACATGAGGCTACTGTAATTTTATATACAGTCATCTTACTTCTACATAAATTTGACTTGCAAGTATTTAGCATCTGCTTAGTTCTGCAGATTTTTTCCTGTAGCTGCATGGTTACTGTTTTGTTCCTGAAAATCAAAATGTTAGTTTTTATTATTTTGTTAGTATTTAGAAAATCCACCTTTGGTTTTCAATACTGCCTGAATCAGATTCAAGCATATCCTGACCAAAATCCAATGCCAGGTCTCTTCTACACATTGCCAATGTTGGTGCAGGCTGGACTTGGATACAAATACAGCTTTTCTTCAACTCTACCCACATGTTTTCAATAGATCAAAACATTGTTACCCTTTTGCTTGTCAGTGTCTGTTCTACCTAAATAGTTTGATTATTGTATCATAAGGTGATAAAAAGCCCGATGTTACCACTTTACTACAGTAAAGTAATCGCTTAAACATGCGCCGTGTATGAGGGAGTCAGGAGTCGGAGGTTTGGGAAATTGAGGAGTCGGAGTCGGGGCTTTGGCTTGCCGACTCCACAGCCCTGATTGTGATTTGCATGCGGGAAAATCAACAGCAGAATTTGTCTGTTTAAACTGAGCCACATCTAAGGCACCACACTGCCTGTAGGGCTGGGTTCACACAGCATATTCTCCCTTTGTGAAAACACTGTATGGCAGAAGTCTAAGGACGGCCTCAGATTTCAGCCCCGTTTGCTCTTCCTTCTTGATGCAGATGTCGCTGTGTTTTAAGGATTAGCCCCATCCTATAAGTGGGTTCACACGGCTGATTTCTCAGCAGGGGCAGATTTTGGACGTGGATTTGTTGCTGATTTCAGAGGCAAATTGTAGCCTCCATATAGTTTGTGAGGGCTCAGCGGTAAATCTGAAGCAGCAGCTGCTCATCCGGCTGTGGCGGTGGCAGGTTAGACTAGGGGCCTCATGTATGAAAACTGTCTGGCAGCAAATCTGTCTTTGTTGCCCATAGCAACCAGTCAGAGCTCAGCTTTAATTTTTCAAGAGAGGTAAAAGAAATGAAAGCTGAGCTCTGATTGCACGTAGACCATTTCCATAAATGAGGCCCTCTGCTTTCACCCTCTGCGCCATCATATAATAAGTAATAAATGGACTGTGGTTGGTGGCAACTGATCTATCCAAGTTGTTCGATGGAAAGGGACTAATAATAGGTGTTATTTTTAAGTTTTCTATTTTTTTTAATTTCTACCTACTTCACCTAAACCTGTCTGCCTGTTCCACAGCCCTGTCATCAGTTTGACCTGTTGAAGTCACGTTTCTTGTTTCCATTTAATGTACTTTTCTGTCTTTTTACATTAAAGAGTTGGCGAATTCTAGCATCTGTCACCAATAGGGTCCTGTTGAAATGGATGTGTTCATTTTCTCTAAACACCATTGTATAGAATAGTCTAGGTTCCATACTTTTTCTTTCTTTCGTATAGACATAGGGCGACATGTATGAACGTTGGCGCTGACAGGTCAGTTCTAAATCGCTATAAGGCAGTGCAGAATGCATCAGAATGTATGAACCTGTTCTTCTGCAGGTCATACATACAGGGCAGTGTAGTGCCAATACCACAATCTGGCTCAGGCACACTTTACCTGTCTGGCTCAGGCACCACCTTTACCCTGGTCTGGCTATTAATCTGCAGGTCATACATACAGGGCAGTGTAGTGCCAATACCACAAGTCTGGCGTCAGGCACCACCTTTACCTGGTCTGGCTGTTCTTCTGCAGGTCATACATACAGGGCAGTGTAGTGCCAATACCACAAGTCTGGCTCAGGCACCACCTTTACCCTGGTCTGGCTGTTCTTCTGCAGGTCATACATACAGGGCAGTGTAGAGCCAAATACCACAGTCTGGCTCAGGACCACCTTTACCCTGGTCTGGCTGTTTCTGTCTGCAGGTCATAACTATACAGTCGCAGTGAGAGCCAATATCCACGAAGTCTGGCTCAGGCACCACCTGTACCCTGGTCTGGCTGTTCTTCTGGCACGGTCATACATACAGGGCAGTGTAAGGCCAATACCACAAGTCTGGCTCAGGCACCACCTTTACCCTGGTCTGGCTGTTCTTCTGCAGGACAAACATACAGGAGCAGTGTAGAGCCAATACCACAAGTCTGGCTCGAGGCACCACCTTTACCCTGGTCTGGCTGATTCTTCTGCGCAGGTCGACATACGTGCAGTGACGAGCATACCACAAGTCGGGCTCAGGCGGACCACCTTTACCCTGGTCGGGCTCAGGCGGACCACCTTTACCCTGGTCGGGCGCAGGCGGACCACCTTTACCCTGGTCGGGCTGTTCTTCTGCAGGTCATACATACAGGGCAGTGTAGAGCCAATACCACAAGTCTGGCTCAGGCACCACCTTTACCCTGGTCTGGCTGTTCTAACTGTTCTGCGCCTAGGTTTGGCGTCAAAGAATCATTAATATGTCTACTTCTATGAATGTGGTGCAAAGCTCCCAGAACGCCCCAAATCTTTGCCGCACTAAAATGTGACTTTGGCGCCAACGTTTGGAGTGCGTCTGTTCATACATTTTATTTTTTTTTATGTAAAGTACACCAGAAAACTGCCGCAGCCCCTTTCATACTTGTCGCCCATTGTGGTCAGACAGACTGTCATAGGATACACATCAGGCTATTTAATCCTATGGGCACATTAAGCATCTATGTCGGGAGCTTTCATGGTGTGCACACCAAATGTTATGTGTGCTTAGACTTAAGTTGCTGTTTAACTACTTACCCACTGGGTTCCATCTGGTTTGCACCAGCAGTCCTGAAGAGAAGGTCCTAGGATCTAGGTTGGAGATCAGCGATGACAGCAGACCACTTAGCACTGCTTTTTGCCAATACTGATGGTGGATAGAAGGTACATACATTTTAGTTGGGCCAGGTACCTGAATGTACTTTACCATGTGCCAGCTCCATTTTTCTTTTTTTCAAAGAAAATATGGTAACACATTAGGGGAAAATCATCAAAACCAGGGTAAGGTGGAGCAGGTTCCTAAAGCAAGCAATTGGGTTGAAGGTTTGGGAAATGAAAGCACTGTCATTGGTTCTATGGCCGGCTCCTCCGCGTCTCCCTTCCACCAGTTTGGTAAATCTCCCCAGATGTGCACATGTAGCTTTTCTTTTCTGCATCGGTCTAATGGGCTCTGAAATTTTGATCTATTTTAGCGGTTCTGTGCTAGAAGCAAGTGCCAGATTATCAGGTCTTCTAGGTTATCTAATGCTGGACTAATGACTGCAGGTACTAAATAAGAATCAATTACCATTGTAGCAAGGTGTATGAATGCAGACAGATATTAGTCCTGTCATTGGGGTGACTATGGCTCTAGGCTGGTTTCACACACGTGTTAGAGGTTCTGTTCAGAAACTTCATTGGAAATGACATAAAAACTAGCACAGGATGCTGTGCAATTTCTATCCAGTGAAGTGTGGACACCACAGCATAAACCTATTGTAGTCACTGGGATCGCCAGGTCACATTTGGTTTCTGTTTTAAAATGTGTCCATTTCGAGCTCTGCGACACAAGTGTGAAGCTAACCCTACTGGCTGTCGGCTGCTCGTTCACAGCTACAGTGGGTACGGAAAGTATTCAGACCCCTTTACATTTTTCACTCCTTCTTTAATTGCAGCCATTTGGTAAGATCCTAAATAGTTCATTTTTTTGCTGATTAATGTACACTCTGCGCCCCATCTTGAAAGAAAAAAAAACAAATGTAGATATTTTTGCAAATTTATTAAACAAGAAAAACTGAAATATCACATGGTCTTTAGTATTCAAACCATTTGCTCAGTATTGAGTAGAAACCCCTTTTGAGCTAGTACAGCCATGAGTCTTTTTGGGAATGATGCAACAAGTTTTTCACCCCTGGATTTGGGGATCCTCTGCCATTCTTACTTGCAGATCCTCTCCAGTTCCCTCAGGTTGGATGGTGTATGTTGGTGGACGCCATTTTCAAGTCTCTTCAGAGATCTATTGGGTTTATGTCAGGGCTCTGGCTGGGCCAGTCAAGAATGGTCAACAGAGTTGTTCTGAAGCCACTGCTTTGTTATTTTAGCTGTGTGCTTAGGGTCATTGTCTTGTTGGAAGATGAACCTTCGGCCCAGTCTGAGATCCAGAGCGTCTGGAAGAGGTTTTCATCCAGGATCTCTCTGTACTTGGCTACATTCATCTTTCCTTCAATTGCAACCAGTCGTCCTGTCCCTCCAGCTGAAAAACACCCCCATAGCATGATGCTGCCACCACCATGGTTCACTGTTGGGATTGTATTGGGAAGGTGATGAGCAGTGCCTGGTTTTCTCCACCGCTTACAATTAACACTAAGAAGTTCAATCTTCATCTCATCAGACCAGAGAATCTTATTTCTCATAGTCTGGGAAACTTTTATGTGTTTTTTTTGCAGACTGTATGCGGCTTTCATATGTCTTGCACTGAGGAGAGGCTTCCACCGGCACACTCTGCCATAAAGCCCCGATGGTGGAGGCTGCAGTGATAGTTGACTTTGTGGAACTTTCTCCCTTCTCCCTACTGCATCTCTGGAGCTCAGCCACAGTGATCTTGGCTTTCTTCTTTAACTCTCTCACCAAACCTCTTCTCCCACAATTGCTTGGTTTGGCTGGACGGCCAGGTCGAGAGAGAGTTGTGGTCGTCCCAAACTTCTTCCAGGTAAGGATTATGGAGGCCACTGTGCTCTTAGGAACCTTGAGTGCTGCAGAAATTCTTTTGTAACCTTGGCCAGATCTGTACCTTACCACAAATTTTGTCTCTTTAGCTCCTTGGGCAGTTCCTTAGACCTCATGATTCTCATGTGATCTGACATGCACTGTGAGCTGTGAGGTCTTATATAAACAGGTGTGACTTTCCTAATCCGTTTCATTAAACACAGCTGGACTCCAATGAAGGAGTAGATCTCAAGGAGGATCAGAAGGAAATGGACAGCACCTGAGTTAAATGAGTCTCACAGTAGGGGGTCTGAATACTTATGACCATGTGATATTTCAGTTTTTCTTGTTTAATAAATTTGCAAAAATATCTACATTTGTTTTTTTTTTTCTTTCAAGATGGGGGACGGGGGGGGGGGGGTGCAGAGTGTACATTAATGAGCCAAAAATAACCTTTTTGGATCTTACCAAAATTGCTGCAATGATAGAGTGAAAAATTATAAGGTGTCTGAATACTTTCTGTACCCACTGTATTCCTCCCATACTGTAAGCACTTATTGTTTCTATTTCTGCTACAGTAGGGCCACTAATGTTCTCAGTTTCCACACTGACTAGCGGTCAGGTCTTTTCTCACCTTCATATTGACCTGCTAGGTCTGGATGTTTTCAGCCAGTGTCAGCGGTAAGATAGTGGTCTGAACTGATACACAGGTACTAAAGATGCTCTCATTCACAGATGTAGCAGCCTCCCCGGTGCCCTGTCAACCGTTCAGTGCTCCGCAACAAGATGGTTCTCAAAGCAGCACTCTCTAGACGACCACCCAAAACGTCCTCTGACATCCTATCTCCGTTTTGTGTCTCAGCAGTGGCCGATGCTAATGAAGCAGTATCCTGGTGAGTTGAGAGAGGCAGCTGTTGCACCCCCACTCTATGCAATATTTATAGCAATGCCTACTGCATTCTTTTAAAGGGGTTGACTAGCTTGGACATGCAATTCTGGTATGACCGGTCCCCTGGGGATCAGCTGATTGAATAGTGTATTCCTGTCGGCCCCTTGTGCATAGTATTGACCGGGGGCCCGTCATAAACAGGATATTACTCTTTTAGATTATATATTTATATATATATATATTATATATATATATATTATATAAAATATTTTATAATAAAAATTCCCCATTGGGCTCTCCACTCTATGCACAGACAAGCTTCATTCTTTAGAGAGCTCATTGCAACAGCTGTTTGGCAATAGATGTGTTGCAGCTATATGCTTTAATAGAGTGTATGGCTATAGGGTTGGTTACATCAGACACCCCCCTTTAAAGTTATGTCAATTGTATTCATTCCATAGTCTTGCTATAATGAATAGCTGCACTCATTCACAGCAGCTTCTACTTTCCCTTTCTTACTCCTTGCAGACTATGGCTATAAAAGTTTTACAGGAATCCTCCCAAAAGGGGAAGATTCCTGAGGTGCAACCTGCACCTTTCAGGTGGAATACCTCTTGGAGCTGACTTTCCTTTTGGGCAGTCACCTTAAAGAGGTAGTGCCATGGCATATTAATGGAATACCCATAAATGTCTGATTAGTAAGAGACCGGTCCCTGAACTCCTCTGTGCAGAAGGGAGAGGAGCGTGTGTCGGAGTTTTGAGCATGTCTAGAGCTAGGGCCTACACCTATCAGACATTTAAAGGGGTTGTCTCACTACAAGGATTGCTTTTAATGTATAAGATCTCGCAAAAACAAGGGACTTTGCAATATATGTCCATTAAAAGTGTCCTACCTATTCTGAGATATCCCCTTTTGTATGGGCTGGATCAGCTTCTCAGGTCGCTATAGCAACAGACCTGTTTGATCTCTCCTGATAGGCTGCCAGCACTGGTTGCTATAGCTACAGACCTGGCTTCTACTGCAGCCTAGTGGAAGCCAGTAAACACACCCCTGAATTCAAAATGAAACCAAGAAAACAGGACTAAGATGAGATGAATCGATGTAGTGAGACAACCCCTTTAAGACATACCCTTTGAATATGTCGGAGATGGGAACACTGCTTCCAATGGGTTTTCTCACCACCTTTATTAGCTTTAAACACGAAGGCAAAGGTAAATAAACACTATTGCCAAATACATTGATGATCTGATTTTGCTTCTTTTCAGAGTGAAATCAGTTCTTCTCCCATGCGTTTGTACACAAGCTGTTCCAGGCAACCAGACATGGCATGGATGATGTCAACTCCTGCTCTGTGTTATCAGCAGCACAGGAGCTTGTTTATTTTTCTTACTGACGAACTTTAACTCCTTAGAGCTCTGTAGTCTTGTGTCCTGCTGTTAAAATTCCTCTATCACCAACATCCCTCTATCAAGCTCACTTAGGAATAGCAGAGCTGAAATCTCAGCCTCTGCTTTAGAACCTCCCACAGGAACACTTCCTGAACAGGAAGTGGGAGCCTGAAGCTGGCTGTGAAACAGCCTGGTGGGAACACCCTTTTAACTGTAATATTAGGGTTAAATAACTATATACAGCCGTGACAGATATTGTGACTTTCATATTATTCTCGCAGTAAAAATATTTTGTAAGAATAGGAAAATTCTCTATAGTCACAACTGTGTGTAACTTGCACAACTCCTCCATATGAGAAAGCAATAGTCTCACGTAACCTTGGCTGGAATATACTGCCCGCTGTGTTTTCCATACTTTTCTCTTTAGGACACTTGCTCATTTCTTATTTTTATTTATTTGATCTTCTCTACAGAGGCAAAGCTGCTGGACATTACTAAAATGATTGCACTGGAATGGAGAGGGCTTTCCGAAGCTTCAAGAAAAGTAATACAGATATGATGCAATGTGATAATGTAACAAGGGGTTTTCCTGACATCCACTAAAAGACTACATTTCCCAGATACACCCTGTTCATGACCGTTTATGGGGGGGTGGGGGAAGGAATTTCCTCCTTGACTGCTGAGTATTTTCTTTTTTTTTTTTTTTTTTAAAAAAAAGATCCTGCATTCCTGAGCATGCACTGAGCTGAGGTCAAGACTAAAGAGACATACAGTGCATGCATGGGTGTGCGCACATACCTGTTTCAGTACTTTGCTATGGTGGGAATACCCCTTTAATGTACATCGCTGTGGTAATTAGGGCTCCCCGCACCCACCCAAGCATAGCAGCGTTGTCTAAAGTAGGGTTGTCAAACTTACTTTTACTGAGGGCCACATCAGTATAATGGTTGTCCAGAAAGGACCACGGGAGGGTGGCCATGGTGCCTGGGTAGGGCTGTCACAGCTGTGCCACCAACTGTGAGTTGCTGAGCAGTGTATAGGTGTAACATAGCTTTTCAATCCAAGATGGTGCCCGCTCCTTGTGCTAGTGCTGCCAACTTTGGCAAATGCTGGCTAAGTCCTGCAGTGACAATGGAGAGCTAGACCTTGTCTATCCCTACCTAGTAGGTAAAAGAAAACTTAAACTGTGCCAGATTAATTGACAAAATGGAGATCTAAATGAATAACAGCTATGAAATGGGATAATAAAAAAAAATAAGTATAGTACAAGGAGCCAGCACCATTCCAATAGTTTTAGGAATAGAAAACCATGTGTCAAATTAACAACTTACAGAGAGGTCAAAGAAAGGTAAAAATAGATGTATAGAAAAGGGATTGCATCTCCATAAAAATAGAATCTATGAGAAGATAGTGTTTAAAAAAAAACACTCCAATTCAGAGCACTTAAAAAATACAATGGCACACTGGAAAACACTAAACATGTAATGTAACATGAAGCTCAATCTGTGTGTGTGTGTGTGTTTTGTGTGTGTGTGTGTGTGTGTTGTGTGTGTGTGTGTGTGTGTGTGTGTGTGGGGTGGTGTGTGTGTGTGTGTGTGTGTATGTGTATGTGTATATATATATATATATATATATATATATATATATATATATTATATATATATACACACACATTTTATATTTACTTTAATACTTAGTTCCCTAGTGTACGTGACCACTAGGGGGCAAAATTCCTTGTTCTATATACAGCAGTACTGCAGTATATCCTCTGTTTCCCCGAAAATAAGACATCCCCACGAAAATAAGACCTAGTGCAATTTTTACCTGGTGGCAGCTATTGCTACAGCTCCCCCCATGCCATACATTAGTTTTAGCATATCATTTAGATAGGTCTTACCTTGTTTGGGAGGCTGCCAGGATGAGAGGTGCTCATTTGAGGAAAGTGCTATTGATAGACATGAGAGATTGGGCAAATAAATCTAAAACAAATGGTGTCACAAGAAATTCACCATGAAATTCAGAGAGTTATGATGATGCTCCAGAAGATGAGGACATGACTGTCTTTGAACAAATGTTGCTTTTTCTTCAAAACTACTTGGATCGGTAAATGTACCATAGATTGTTATACATAGAAATAGTCAAAAGAAATTCTTGATGTAATTCAGTTTGGCTGGATATGCAGATGTTTGTGATAACATGACTACAGTATATTAATTCATGTTGATTGTTTTTTTTTCAACAACAAATGTGACTTCTTGTTCATGGAAAAATAAGACCTCGCCCAAAAATAAGACCTAGCGTGTCTTCAGGAGCAAAAATTAATATAAGACACTGTCTTATTTTCGGGGAAACAGGGTAGGATTTTCACTTATTTCCTATTACACCTTGCCTGTGGCAGCTGAGGCTTCCTGTTGTCATGCCAACCAATTACTGCCCTGCAATTACGTATTATTGGAGGGAGGAGTGGTGTGGAGCGATGGCCGTGGCGTCTAAAATGTTACCAACAGGGACAGAACTGGCTCCATCCCTGCTGTTAACCCCTTAAACCTCGCCCCTCTCCAGCCTCCTGCTGGCATGAGCGAGTACATTCAGACTATAAGAGGCACTCTTAATTTCCCCAAAAAATTTGGAGGGGAGAAGTGCGTCTTATAATCCCAAAAATACGGTGTGGAGTTATATATACACACACACAAAAACTCAGTGGGTTGCAAAAGTATTAATACCCCTTGGATCAATGAACATGCGAAAAACAAGCTTACACGTTTCAAACTTAAAGGGGTTCTTGTTCACAGCGAGCTGCTCCTCACTTTAAAGTGTTATAGCCACAAATTTAAATGAATTTTATGTGATGGAGTAAAACAAAGTAGAAAAAAAATTTGTTAAGTGTAAAGAAAATGTTTTTTTTCCAAATTTTTACAAATTAAAAAAAAAACTGAGAAGTGTGTTGTGGATAGGTATTTAGCCCCATATCCTCTGAAATACAGAGAAGCTTTGAAAAGGCAAGTTAGGTGCTCTAAATTATAGTCCGTAAGTGCAATTTAGATATAAAGTAGCAGTCCATGTCGTTTCCTCATTGAAATTCTTCTCTTGCAAGCACGGCATTATCAACAAGGGAACAACGTGTTTCACCGCGGACAGTGTCCACTCCAAAAAGTAATTTGTGTGAACGTCCCCTAACAGACAGCAGCGGTCATTGCAGCCTAAGTTGATCCTACAAAGTATTTACTTGGGGCTCAATAAATATGCACGACACACTTTTCAGTATTTTTAATTTTAAAAAATTTGGAAAAACACTTATTTTCTTTACACTTCACAAATACTTGCTACTTTGTGTTGCTCCATCACATAATATAAAAGAAAAAAAATGTAGTTTGTGGCTGTAATGTTTAAAAATGAGGAACAGTAAAAGGGGTAGGAATACTTCTGCAAGTGTGTGTGCGTGCGTGCGTGCGTGCTCCAGACATTTACAAGGTTAGAAATAATGAATTTTATTTGAAATAATAATTTTCTACTTCAAACTTTGCTTTCGTCAAAGAATGCTTCCTTTGCAGCAATTCCAGCATTGCAGACCTTTGGCATTCTAGCTGTTAATTTGTTGAGGTAATCTGGAGAAATTTCACCCCATGCTTCCAGAAGCTCCTCCCACAAGTTGGATTGGCTTAATGGGCACTTTTTGCGTACCATGCGGTCAAGCTGCTCCCACAACAGCTCAGTGGGGTTGAGATCTGGTGACTGTGCTGGCCACTCCATTACCAACTGCCTGCGTCTTCCCTAAATAGTTCCTGCATAATTTGGAGGTGGCTTTGGGTCAGTGTCCTGGTGCAGGATGAAATTGGCTCCAATCAAGCGCCCCCCACAGGGTATGGCATGGCGTTGCAAAATGGAGTGATAGCCTTCCTTATTCAAAATCCCTTTTACCTTGTACAAATCTCCCACTTTAACAGCACCAAAGCAACCCCAGACCATCACATTACCTTCACCATGCTTGACAAATGGCGCCAGGCCATCTTCTGGCATCTTTTCAGTTGTTCTGCGTCTCACAAATGTTCTTCTATGTGATCCAAACATCTCAAACTTCGATCCATCCGTCCATAACACTTTTTTCCAATCTTCCTCTGCCCAATGTCTGTGTTCTTTAGCCCATACTAATGTTCCTTTTCCTTTTATTAGCCAGTCTCAGATATGGCTTTTTCTTTGCCACTCTGCCCTGAAGGCCAACATGCCAGAGTCGCTTCATCACTGTAGACGTTGACACTGGCATTTTGCGGGCACTATTTAATGAAGCTGCCAGTTGAGGACCTGTGAGGTGTCGATTAGTGAAACTAGAGGCTCTAATGTACTTGTCCTGTTGTGCAGCAGGGCCTCCCACTTCTCTTTCTACTCTGGTTAGAGCCTGTTTGTGCTCTCCTCTAAAGGGAGTAGTACACACCGTTGTAGGAAATCTTCGGTTTCTCGCATGGACTAGCCTTCATCTCTCAGTACAAGAATAGACTGTCGAGTTTCACATGAAAGTTCTCCTTTTCTGGCCATTTTGGGGGTTTAATCGAACCAACAAATGTAATGCTTCAGATTCTCAACTAGCTCAAAGGAAGGTCAGTTTTATAGCTTCTCTAACCAGCAAAACTGTTTTCAGCTGTGCTAACATACTTGCACAACGGTTGTCAAGGGTGTTCAAAATCTCCAATAGCTTTCTTACACAGTTAGCACACACAATGTACCATTAGAACACTGGAGTGATGGTTGTTGGAAATGGACCTCTATACACCTATGTAGATATTGCATTAACAACCAGACGTTTGCAGCTAGAATAGTCATTTACCACATTAACAATGTATAGAGTGGATTTCTGATTCATTTAATGTTAGCTTCATTGAAAAAAAACAAACAGATTTTCTTTCAAAAATAAGGAAATTTCTAAGTGAGTGACCCCAAACTTTTGTACGGTTGTGTGTGGTGTATGTGTGTATATATATATATATATATATATAATATATTATATATATTTTTATATATATATGTAATATAGTGTGTGTACATATATACATACTGCAGGAAAAGTATACAACGGAGTATATATCCCGACCAGGGCCCTGGCATGCATCTTTAGGAGTCCAGACACATGCCCACATGCCCCCAAGGTAAGGAGCCTTGGGGGAATGAAAGGCCAAAATTAGACAGGTGTCGACAGTATAGGCTGTCGACATATGTTTAGTGTGTTAGTATGGCTTCCAGCCATTCCCGGGTCGGCCTTTCATTGGGAGTAAGCATAGAGTAGGGTGGGTGCTTACTTCCCATGTTCCACTCCAGGTTTTGCCTGGCCTTTATAGGTCAGCAGGTAAGCTGACAATGGGTGGCTACAACCCCCAGACTACCTTTGAGTCTAGGGAGGAGACATGCTGAGGAACCAGCAGAGATACTAAAAAGGTTGATAGTGAGTATTACGTTGTTAGTTGGAGCTCAGACGAGCAGGCTTTTGTTTTGGTTGTATTGTGCACACCTGACACTTGTTTTATGTTTGCTGCCTAATAAAAATACAGAGGCCCTGTATTTTACACCTGAAGATCTGTCTCTGCCTGAAGATAGACGTGTGTCATGTCACGATCCCAGAGCCGCTAAATCTCACTATATAAGATATATATATATATATATATATATATATATATATATATATATATATATATATATATATATATTATATAATCTATAATTGTGTGTGTGTGCATTTTGTTACACTGATAATGGTTTACAATAATAATCACCAGTCATACAATATTACATATATCTGGACTAATTTCGGTGGCGTAATCTACCCTTTCAGTTCGCTTTCATCAGTGATGTTCATATTGTACTATTTATGATCATTGTTGTTATTCATTATCCGTGATAGATACAGTATATATACAGATTAAGCCACACACATTACATGTTCAGTGTTTTCTAGTGTCTTCTTTCTAATTGTTTTTAAATGGTGAGGTTTTTATTTTGAATACTTTATTCTCTAATAATATCAGTCTTTATGGAGATACAATCTCTTTTCTATACATGTTCTTGTCTCTCTTTGGCCTTTATATGTAATAGCATAATAAAAGGACATTTCTAACTTGCCCCATTCTGATAACTTTGGTGTGATAATAAACATTTCGCAATTATTTATACGCAAGTATTGATAAATCCAATCGGTTGCCTCCATAGTTTTTATCCTAGAGCTTCTTTAACTGGGATTAATTATTCCTATTTTTCTTTGACTCTCTTCCATAACTACAACATTTGTCTTTTAAGTACAAATTCATGTATCTATTCTCTTGCCAGTCCTGGAGGTTATTTTGTCACAACAAGTGGGAGGGGAACAGATGAAGACTACTAATTGACATTAATATTTTCATGCATTTCAGTAATTCTTTATACCCATGAGCATCAACCCAAGTGAGAAAATACAGATATTTTGTTTTGCTTTTTAGCCATATGTAGAGGTTGCAAATGAAGAATGGCTGAAATACAAAAATGAAGTCCGAAAGTTCAGAGAGAAATTGACTCCCCTTGAGCTGGAGCTGTTAAAGGAGAAGAAAAAGCAAAAGATGGTGAAGAGAACGCCCCTACGACTTAGAAGGGGAAGAGCGGAAGCAACGCTCGGGTGCACTTAACAGAAAACTTTGAGCAAGTGAATTGCAGGTCTGTTATCTACATAGTATCAAGCTTTTGCAATTTTTATTTTTATTCAAAGATTTTTTTTTAATATTACAAAACATAAAAAATTCAAGCTTTTTCAATTTTAGGACACACTAATACTAAGAGATGTAACGTTTTAATTACTTTGCCAACCTGTTTCAGGGCTTGTTTTTTTGCAGAACCAATTGTGTTTTAATCTCGTAGCCTTTTGGGGTCCATATAATTTATTGAGGGGCAGGGTAAGGGTGTTTAAATTACAGAAAATTGTACCTTTTCATTTCTACCTTCATTCTATTACTCAGAACATTTACTCCCTTTGATCTTAATAACAATTTTCATTTGCTTTGTCATGGTTTTTTTGTGGGGCAAGAGGTACTTTCCATTGGTACCTTTTTGAAGTACTTTCTTTTCACATAATAAAGCAAATGGGGGAGGGGGTGAAGCATTTTTAACCCTGTAGGATGTTTTTTTTTTTTTTCAGTCCACCTATGGAATTTGACAATGCAATAATACTGTAGTACATTATGCTTGCCAGCTTATCACTGACAGGCATACTATTGGGTTTTGCCTCATTAAGATCCTAATAGGTGTGCAAAGAAGATGGACCCAGAGACCTTCATCAGACCCCTAACTGCGATGTTGATCCATTGGCACCCCCGATCATGTCGTGGGTGGTGGCCATACGCTGACGAAGGTTCAAGCTATAGAAAACATAAATTATACAAATATTATGCTCCTTATTAAAATTTGCTTTAGTCTTTTGCTGCCAGTAACTTCTAGTTCCATTTGGTTTAGTTCATGGACTGACCACAGTCCACTTTGTTGATTTACTGCAAGACTGCAATGATGGTTTGGTCATTTAGCTAGTATGCCAAATACACAATGCTGTCTTTTTTTTTTTTTAAATAGATTTGTCACTTCCCAAAATCAGTTATCTGGAGATGCTGAGAAGTTTTCAGCTTCCTCCCTTTACTATAATGTGTAATTAGGCATATTCTTAAATTTCAGTCTATTTTTATTTATAGTACGTAATCTGTTTTTTCTCCCTCGCAGGAGATGACATTACTTGGAAAACCCAAAGGACCCCGGAATTCTTATAACATTTTTCTGTCTGAAAATTTTCACGAAGCTAAAGGCACTTCCATATCGGTATGCACTTGTATTGGTTACTACAGCTAATGTGTATTTTCCTTACTTTTTCATGGTTTTAGTCCTTTTCTGTAGCGTCTTATTTAGTTATGGGGTTGTCTCAGGTTGCAGGTTACACCTTTGTAGGCAGTGCTATGGGCTAAACAGATGTAACAGTATAGCCGTCTCATGCAAGCTGAGCTCTGAATGTGCTTGCTCCCTTCTGTAGATACCTTATAACCAACGCAGCAGCGTTGAGAGTGCACCAGTTTTCCGGATCTACCAAACTGTGTAAATGGTTATCTAATTTCAGAGTGAAGTGTCTCTTTAACTCCTTAAAAGGATTTTCTCACTACAAAGATTAGCTTTCAACATGTAGGGACTGATAATTGAAAACTTTTTTTTTTATTTTGAGTGCATTAGTATTTTGATTTTACCTTAGTCAGGGGATAAGAGATGTTATCTGCATGCCCACTGGTTCCTCCGGTTAAGTCCATATCTTGAATGATGTCACCATGGGCAGAGATCACTCTGAGAAGACTCATTATCTCTAACAAGTCTAGCTTTTGTTTTCACTCAGCAAAGCTCTGTAGCTTTTATTTACTGAAGATTTAATCTCCTGCACTGCTCTTTGTAATGTCTCAGCTGGTTATAGAGAAGCTGAATATGATAATCACTGCTTACCACCCACATTCCAGACAAAGCCATGTTTGAAGCTGCTTGTGATTCAGTGAAACAACATGGTAAGAAGCACCTTGAAGAACATAGTTATTGATTTTCGTTTTATCATCGCTGCCTTTCAAGAGTCATACTTTTTATTGATTCCATTGACTGTACCCTGTAATGTACTGGGAAGCCTCTAAAAAAAATTGAGGTGGAACGTGTGTTTACAAAAAAAAAATAAAGCAATTGTGCCATTCTTGTGGAGGGTTCATTTTTATGGTGTTCAATTTTCCCATACAAATGGCATGTTATCTGCATTCTACAGGTCAGTACCATTTCAGCAATACTAACATTATATATTTTTCCTTATGTTTTGCTACTTTTGAAAAAAATAAAAACTTCAAAAAATTTGCTTTGCATCACCATTTTCTGAGGCCAATAACTTTTTTTTTATTTTTCATCTGTTAGAGCTGTGGGATGTTTCATTTTGATTGCGGAGCAAGGTCTACTTTTTATTGATTCCTAATTGGAGACTGTGACTTTCTGAACTATTTTGTATTTTTTCTAAACCTTCTTTTTTCTTACTGTAATTTTTGGTGCCTCTAGGGAGCTTGAACTTGGAATCACTTGATCGCTTGTTTTAGATACGGAGGTACATCAGTACTATCGTATATAGGTTTTCCAATCATCTTCTATTGCTAGGTGTAATAAGAGTACAAACATAAAAGCTACAGATGGAACTGGACATCACCTTCTCCACCCCGCTATGTACTGATCATTTAGACACCATGGTCGACTTCACCGTGGCATCTAAACGGTGCCGGCATCAGTAAATTGAGTGAGTCTGCTTCATACTCCCTTAACGCCTTCATGACGAGTATATGTTATGGAACGTTAAAGGGTCAAAAGTTGTTGTTATAACATTATTGAACAAAATGTCAAAACAGGTGCAAGTATAGGGATTGGGTACCATTTTTGTAGCACGTGGCTTAGGAGCGTTAAACTGTTTTTAATTTTTTTTTCCCCATATATAGGAAAAGATGAAGAGTCTCTATGAAGACTGGAAAGTACTGCCTCACTCGCAAAAGCAGGTAAAAGACCTTATTGTAGCACTCTTTCTAAAGAGGACCTCTGACAATACCTGGCATGTCTGATTTAACCCCTTCCCGACATTTAACACATAGGTACGTCACATGTGGGACATACCCAGGAGATTGTCCGGGCTCACAGGCAGAGCCCGCACAATTATTACATGGGACTAGCTGTATATTACGCAGGCCATGACCGGAGTTTACTCTCTGTGGCCGATTAACCCCTTAGGGTATGTTCACACGGCGTAATTGCAGGGGGGTGGCGGCCACAGTCACATGCATTACTCGTGCCATGTAATCGTAATTGTCATGTCACTTATCTTCCCGATCGTAATGTACCCGCGCGTGGGGGGACGAGATGTAATCCATAGTTCTCTGAGAGCTATGGATTACCATAATTGCGGCACAAATGTTACCGCTTATTAGGGTTTGTCCACACGGTGTATTGCGGCGCGTACTGTACGCGCCGCAATACACCGTGTGTTTCGGGAGCTCGTGCGTACTCCCGAGGCGTGGGGGGCTGGCCGGGCGCCGGCCCCTTAGACATGCATTACTCGCAGCGCATAATCGCCACAAATAATTGACATGTCGCTTATCTCCCCGCGCTTACAATGAGATCGTATTGTATGCATGGGGGGACGAGGCATAATCCATAGTTCTCTGTAAGAGCTATGGATTACCATAATTGCGGGCACATTTCGCCACATATTAAGCGCAATACGCAGCGAAATGCGCCCCAAAATAAACCGTGTGAACATACCCTTAAGCACAAATACGTGGCGAAATGCGCACCGAATTTACGCCGTGTGAACATACCATTCTGCGGTCAATTGCAACCGTGCATGCAGGGGAAAGACAGAGGGATTGTGCTCTCTGTCTACATCGCACCCCGTAGCGCAATCTCTGGGTGCCGATTGCTTCCATGACAGGCCTGTGATGTCACCATACCTGTCCATTCCATTGTAACAGTGCATGGTGATTGACAGTTACAATGTATAGCAGTACAGTCATGTACTGCTGTGTATTTTAGCAGCTATCAAAGGATCGCTGAGTTATGTCCCTTATGGGGACACGTTAACAAACAAACAAGCACAAAGGTCCACATGTATGAAAACTGTCTAGGTCTAAAACTCTTTGTTGCCCATAGCAACCAATCAGAACGGCCATTTCGTTTTTCCAGAGCACTATATGAAATGAGGGGCGCGCCGATTGGTTGCTATGGGCAACAAAGTGAGTTTTAGACCTAGACCGTTTTCATACATGTGGCCCAAAGTGTACCAATGAAACGTCAGTTTGTTGCACAGCTCTGTATCTGGAGGGAAAAATTACCTGGTTATCAGCAGATAGCAATGCATAAATATTGTTTTACACAACTTCTGCAACATAAAAAAACAATATAAAATTGGGTAACACTGTAATCTTATCAACCTATGGAGTAAAACAAACCTTCATACACTGTATATTGTACCCCAAAATCCAGTAGGTGCTCCTCCTATTTTGAGGCTTGTGACGGCGTCAAATAGCGCATTATGGGATATCTCTAAAAATGGCAGGTGAATCAGTATTGAGTTTCATTTCCCTGGTAACAGCTACTGTGTTCCAGTAAATAATGGATTTCAATTGAAAAACTGCGAAAAAAAAAAGTGAAATTTCAGCCCCAATTTGCTTTAATTCCAGTAAAATATCTAGAGGGTTAACACATTTCCTAAATGCTATTTTAAATACTTTAAATGGTTCAGTTGTTTAGTTGGAGTCATTTATGGGGGTGTCTAACATACAGGCCCTTCAAATCCACATGAGAACTGGACTAGTCTGCCAAAAAATCTGTGTTGCAAATTTTCTTCAAAATCTAAAAAATTGCTACTAAATTTCTAAGCCCTCCCAATGTTGTAAAAAGACATTTAAGGGTATGCGCACACAGCGTTTTTGGATACAATTTCGGCTCCGTGTTGGATCCGAAAATCGCATCCAAAAACATAGCGTCGATTGGATTAAACATGCTGCTGCGTGTTGAATACAGCAGGATCACACCCTATACTTTATTATAAGGCTCCTGCTCCGTCTTTCGGACCAAGAATTGACATGTCAACTCTTGGAACGGTTTCAAAAGACGGATCCAACAGACACAATGTAAACACGCATCGGCGATCACTCATGTAAACGCTGATACGTGTTTTACACACTACTCATTGTCAGATGCGTGTTTGGGTCCGTCCAGATGGCCCCAAACACGCATCCAAAAGCGTATGTTAACACGGACCCAACACGCCATGTGAACATACCCTAACAATTATACCAACATGAAGACATCTGGCAGATGCTAGTTATAAACTATTTTGTGTGGTATAACTGTCTTAAAGGGGATTTGCCAAGACGCCAGTTACCTACCTCTTATCAGTACGGGAGCAGGATATATACAAATCATGCTGAGTCATGAAGCTGCAGGGGAGAGAGGGAGGAGGTGAGTGAGGAGTGAGGAATCCAAGGGAGCGTCTCAAAACTTAAGTGAAATAATAACCGTACAACAGTGGATTCTCAATACAGCAAGACACAGGCTCATACTGCACTGTCTACCCGGTGCCTTAAAAGCTCATTTATTTTGCCTGTCATCAGATAAGAAGTGTTTCACGCAAGCGCGGCCTGTCAGCTCTTGGGTCGTGTCTAGGGGAAGCTTTGAGGTAACTAAGGGGGATTGAGAAATGCTGTAGCTCTGAGTTTTCACTTTTTGTAATCATATATTTAGAAAAGTGATTACCCATTTTGGAGGTTCCCATGTCAACAGTACATGGTGGCAAAACCCCTTTAAGTGCAGAAATTTATGAACTTTGAAAATGGCAATTTTTCCACATTTTAATTTTGATGGTTTTCACAAATGATTTTATGGACTCAAATTTATTACGAAGTTAAAGCACAACGTGTCACAAAAAACCAGTCTAAATCACATGGATAGGTAATAGTATTAACCCCTTCCTGACGGACGGTCATAATATGACTCTAGATTTGTTTTCCTCCTTGCCTTCTGAAAGCCAGAACTTTTTTGTTTTTCCACCTACATAGACGCATAAAGGCTTTTATTTTGCGGAACAAGATGTGCTTTCTGATGGTGTTATTCATATTAACATAAAAATATACTGGGAAACCGCAATTCTTAATGGATGCAAAATGTGAAAAAAAAGTACTTGCAGCAGGTTTGCGGGAGTTTTTTTTTTTTTTTTTTTTTTTACGGTTCTTCAGTAAAAATGATATATTATCTGTATTCTACAGGTTGATAAGCATCCGGCAATACCAAACGTACGGTTTCCGTTATTTTTTGGTACCGTAAAAAAATTCCAAACATTTTCTATTTTTGAAATTTGCGCTGCAACGCCATTTTGTGCAACCAATAACTTTTTTTGTACTAACAGGTACGGACGTGGGTGAAGGTGCATTTTTTGCGGGCTTAAATGTACTTTTTATTGCTAGGTTTGGAACACATGCGGCTTTTTTTTAATCACTTTTATTCCAATTTTTATAGGATGTGAAATTACCAAAAACCCGCAGTTTTGGCGTTTGCAATTTTTTTCTTCTACAGTGTTCGGCATATGGGATAAATTGTTATATTTTAATAGATCTGACTTTTTCGGATGCGGCGATACCAAATATTTGTAACTTTTGTTATTTTATTTTTTTTATTTGTGAAATAGCGAAAGTTGGGGTGATTTGAACTTTTAATACTTTATTTTTTTTACACTTTAAAACTTTTTTTTTTTTTTTTTACTTTAAAGGGGTTTTGCCACGATGTAATGTTGACGTGGGATCCTCCAAAATGGGTTTTTAATCACTTTTCTAAATATATGTGATTACAAAAATTGCAGTCAGAGAGCTGCAGTCAGAGAGCTTCCTTACATGCCCTTGGTTACTTCAAAGTTTGTATTAGATACGGCCTGACAAGAGCTGCTGTCTGCTGGCCGGGCTTGCGCAGAGAGAGCTTCTTATCTGATGAGACTGAGCTGCAGAAGTTTTCAAGGCACCGGGTAGCAATATGTTTTCTTTTGTATACAGAATAAACTAGTTGTAGTGTGATTAGATCCCTGCTTTATCTGATGACAGAGAACATGAAGGAGCTTTCAAGCTGCTGAGGAGAAAAACTGACTTTTGTATACAGAATCCACAAGTTGCAGTTTATTTCAGTGAACATGTCACACGATCCCTTATGCAGCTTTGTGCTCTGACTGTGTGCCTCTCTCTCTTTCAGCTCATTAGCTTCTTAGCAGATAAGGCTCCTCCTGGCAAAACCCCTTTAAGTCCCTTTAGGGCGCTTCACCACTAGGGGGTGTGATCATTTGTACAGCCTAATGCATTGCATATACAATGCATTGGGGCGTACAAAGATGGCGGTTTCCCCACTTCTGGCCCCATGGCCTTCACAAGGCTTCCCGCTGCCATGTTAGGTGATCGGGGATTTCACCGCTGATGTCCTGATCACAGTGAGGAACGGTACACGGAACGCGGCACCGTTTCTAATTGATTTAGACACCGCAGCGTCTAGCAGGAATAACTGTGTAACAGCACAACACAGAGTTATAAGAGATGCTCCTGAATTTTTATTTCACAGGAAACACAAGGATTTACTTGAACATGTCACAGGTCATCACAGGTCCTCTTTAACTGGTCAGAAATCATGCAACATTTTCATTTACTTTGCAAGTTCTGAGCCATGCACTCGCACTGTAGTAGATGTGCAACATGGGCTTAAAGTGGCTGTCTCACTATAAGGATTGCTTTTTATGTTAAAGATCTCACAAAAACAAATCACTTTTCAATATGTGTTCATAAACTACCTACTCCTAGGAATCCCCTCTTGTATGGGCTGCATCAGCTCCTCAGGTCGCTATAGCTACAGACCTGTTTGATCTCTTGTGATAGGCTGTCAGCGCTGGTCCACTGTAGCTACAGACCTGGTGTCCTCAGCAGCTCGTCACTGTAGGCCAGTAGTAGCCAGTAGGCAAGTCTCAGAATTAAAAAATTAAAACGGGACTGAGCTAAGATGAATCAATGTAGTGAGACAACCCCTTTAAGAATGATCATGCACCGACAGCCCAACTGCAGAGGCGTTTTTTCACCACATTTATCATTTCTTCTTAACATACAGTGTTCAGTGAGATTATTTGTTAATAGTTTTTCGTGTCTTCTCCTAGATATATGTACATTTGGCTCAAGATGACAAGATCAGGTACGAAAATGAAATGAAGATTTGGGAGGAGCAAATGCTTGAAATTGGGAGAGAAGATCTTGTACGATCTAAAGCAAGAAAGCGACTTCTCAAAGACTCAGCAGTGATGTATAAGGCAAAATCTAGAAAGGAGCTGCCCAAGAAGTTGGTGAAACCTGCCGGAAGAGCTGTAGAGGCTGACACACTGACCAATGAAGAGTAACGGGGTCCAGATGTATATAGATGCCATGCAGGCAGCCTTAAGGGTCATAATTGAAAATTCTAGTCCAGGGAACAGGGGTTATCTCCTGATGACATCTCTTGGCAGCCATGGCAGTGGCAGGTGATTGCTTAGACATTTCTGCCAGACTTTTTTGGATTCATCCCAACCCCAGGAGGAATGTCCTGTTGCCCACAAATAATTGACTCCATCCATTTCAACAACTTTGTTGGTCAGTTTAAATAATGTTAAATATTTGCTTCTACGTATTAATATGACAATTACTGGTTGAAAGTAATTTTTTTTTATATTCAGACAAAATAAATGTATTCCAAATCTTTAAACTGTCCGCAGTTGATGGTGTGTTCGACCAATAGACTGATATGGCATATAGACTGCTTGTGTGATCTGCTGGTCATCCTGAAAACAATGGGAGCCCAGCCCAGGGCATGTCCATTCCCACTCAGATTTTTCTGAATTATTCATTTAACAGAATGGGAAATGTTTGTGTGACCACCTTTGCACCAAGAAGTGGGGCCAGGACTCCTTAATACCAACATTGAAGTGGTCTAAAGGCCCATCAGTCGAGAATTTGACTTATGACCCATTCACAACTAAACTTCTTTTTTTTGTGTTTTTTTTGTTTTTTTTTGTGAAATTTGTAATTGCCGTGAATATTTAAAAAAAAACAAAAAGGTCCTACGATCCAGCCAAATTATCTGTAGTTTTTAGATTATTTTATAATTTAAAAAAAAAAAAACTGAGCGTGCCCTATAACTTGTGGTTTTGTCTGTTTGAAAAGAATGTAACACACAAAATTGTAAGTATGGCTGCTACTGTTACATGGAAATAAGCTATTTAGTATACCTTCACCTAAAATAAAGCAACTGATAATTTTGAATGTTGGATGTATAGATGTAGAAAGTCATTCTATACCAGTCCTAATTCCATTGGATCCCTTATTGAAGGAGCTTTTCACTTTATAATGTTTTTATTTATTGTGTATATAATAGGAAATCATATAATTTTCTAATCTCTGTGCATGAAAAATTCTGCTCCTGTACCTTTTTTATACTACTGCAGTAAGTCCCTATGTAGAAAAAATGGCTCCTATGGTCTAAACAGCCATGTGACCACACAGGTCATGTGACCCCGGTATCCAGGTAAGCATAAATAATGTAGGCGCAGAACTTCTCCACTATTACTACCTCCAGCAGCATTTTTTCTTGTCTGTCAGTGTCTGTGAAGAAGACGCCGCGCATTCTTCTATCTCCTCTTTCTGCTTTGTTTTTTAGTTAGTAACAGCAGCCTAGAAACAGTGGTTGATTTGTGATTTTTCTTAACAGTTCTTTATTAACAAAACATCACTTGAGCATGGATGTGAAACTCAAATTCACAATGTATCAATATGAAAAACTTGGACCAAGTCATGGGCCGACCTTGATATTTATTGGAAAAATGTCTACAATTGATAGTTTTTGCAGCTTGATCACTAACTGGTTAATAGTCTTCAGGACTGCATCTGCCACTGAGCCAGACTGACGGTTAGTACACATTGTGCGACTGTATGTGCTTTTATGTTGGAGATGAAAAATAACTTGCCTATCATCCCCTTCTGTGTTGCTGCAGCATGACAGAACCCTGTTTTCTCTTCCGCTGCATTATGTCCTGGTACGCTCTTAGGAACAGAGAAACAGTCCGGTATCCACTTTATTTGTATGGACCATAGTCAGTTAACTCACTGTGTCCTGTGATATACACATCTACTGCACGGCGTGGCATCTCCATTTGGAGTACCCTATTGCCTGCAGAGATGCTTAGGCTGAGAAGGAGCTGTGAGCTCCTCTTATCTTCTCAGTTGTCCCACTGTCTGAGTTGTTTCTCCCAGGGCTGTGGAGTCGGTAATCAAAGCTCCGACCCCTCAACTTCTCTGAAGCCGACTCCTGACTCCCTCATACATGGCGCATGTTTAAGTGTTAATTTTACTGTAGTAAAATGGTAACATCAGGCTTTTTATCACCTTATGATACAATAATCAAGCTATTTAGGTAGAACATACACTGACAAGCAAAATGGTAACAATGTTTTGAAGTTTTGACTTTCAGGCTCCATATCTTACAGTCCACTTCAACTTTGAATGTGAGACTACCATAATTTTCTAGACAATCATCTTACCTATCTTATGCATAAAATTGACTTGCAAGTATTTAGCATCTGCTTAGTTCTGCAGATTCTTGTCGTGTAACTGCATTGTTGTTGTTTTGGTCCTAAAAATCAAAATGTCAATCTTTACTATTTTGTTAGTATTTGGTAAATCCACCTTTTGGCTTTCAGCACTGCCTGAATCCTTCTGGGCTCTGGATCAGATTCAAACATGTCTTGACTAAAATCTGATCCCAGGTCTCTTCTACACATTCCCAATGGTGGTGCAGACTGGACTTGGGTATGAATACAGCTTTTTCTTCAACTCTACCCACAAGTATTTGATTAGGTTGAGCAGGGCTGTGGAGTCGGCAAGCCAAAGCCCCGACTCCGACTCCTCAATTTCCCAAACCTCCGACTCCTGACTCCCTCATACACGACGCATGTTTAAGTGATAACTTTACTGTAGTAAAATGGTAACATCAGGCTGTTTATCACCTTATGATACAATAATCAAGCTATTTAGGTAGAACAGACACTGACAAGCAAAAGAGTAACAATGTTTTGAACTCATGGGTAGAGTTGAAGAAAAAGCTGTATTTGAATCCAAGTCCAGTCTGCACCAACATTGGCAATGTGTAGAAGAGACCTGGGGTCAGATTTTGGTTAAGATATGCTTGAATCTGATCCAGAGCCCAGAAGGATTCAGGCAGTTTTGAAAACAAAAGTGGATTTCCCAAATACTAACAAAATTAATATAAATTAACATTTTGATTTTTAGGAGCAGAACAGTAACAATGCAGTTACAGGAAAGCATCTGAGAATTAAGCAGATGCTAAATACTTGCAAGTCAATTTTATGTATAAGATAGGTAAGATGACTGTATATAAAATTACAGTAGCCTCATGTACAAAGCAAAGTTCAAACCATTGTTACCATTTTGCTTGTCAGTGTAAAATTATATTTATTGGATATGACTTTAGAACACCAAAAAATTGTAAATATTCAAAACACTGCAGGAACATTTGTGGAGTCTCTGAATTTGTTCTGAGAAATAGCATCGCCTCCATCAGGTCCGGCATACATGACCTCACCTCTGATCTCATTATTTCCAGGCTAGAGAACGGCCTCTCTACACTAACTTGGGGGCAAAGCGGTGACCACAGGGGCAACATCTCTAACAATGTCAGGGTATAAAGGAATCGCCTCAGCCACAGTCAGTTTTGATGAATGGTTGAACTTTTCTACTTCTTTGAAAGCAGGTGAAAAATTTTGCTAAAATCTGTTTGCCCTGGGAGCAGAATCTATCCCCTGGGGCAGCGCTTTGCCTGCTCCATGTCATCAATTATACTCCTAATGTTATGAGGCTGAAGATATGGGAACAGTAGCACTGGCCGGACCCAATTCCTCTTGTTTTTTTCACTGCATCGAACTAACTGGACCAACTTATTATATATTTTGGGAGTTGGTCAATTTTATGACGACTCCGACTCCTGCAAAATAGGCACCGACTGCGACTCCGACTCCACAGCACTGAGGTTGAGGTCTGGGGACTGTGGAGGCCAATACAGCAACTCTACTTCATTGCCATTGAAACATTCCTTCTCCAATCTTGATGTATGCTTCAGGTCATTGTCCTGCTGGAACACTATGTTGCCCTTTTCATTGCCATAATACTCGAGTGTATGAAGTAACTCCTCTTGAAGGACACTCACATATAGTTCAGCATTGAGGTCACCATCGATCCTGATCAAGTCTCCAACATCTTTGACTATGAAACATCCCTAGATTATCAGGCTTCCTCCACTAACTTGACAGTTTCTTCAATTTCTCAATCCATTAGCCCCCTTTTCCCTTGATTCTTCCAAACCCATTTGCCCCATCAGAGTCCGGTCTATTGGCTTTCATCGCTTCAAATCACACGTTTCCAATCTTCTGCTTTTGTACTTTTTTGCAAACTCGAGCCAACACTTCTTATGACGGGATTGAAGTCGAGGCTTCTTCACCTTTATTCAGGGCCACTATTCCAGAACTGTGTAATGCGTGTTGCCCGGTGCTTGCATGAACGTCTGTGATCTCACTCTTACGAAGCATATGAGCCTCCTCCACTGCTGTGTTTGTTCAGCCAGAGATGATAAACCTTGTGATGAGCCAACTTGTTGACTGATATTTTGCCTGGACGTCCACCTCTTTGCTTTTGAATTGATGGATGGACTTCATTTCATTTTCTTCAAGCTGTCATGACCTCACATGATGCAGATCGGCGATTTTCTTGGCCAAGAGACCGCTATGGATGAGCTGGATGATGCTGTTTCTCTTTTCTTGGGAAATCTGTTTCATGGCAGCTTGAACCAGTGACCTTTCACTTGGGAATCAGCCTAATAACACACTGACCTATTAAGGAATGTGAGAACAGGTTGTATTTTGTAGTAACAAGAAGGAAAAGATTGTCTCACCACCAGGAGCAACACTGTAGAATTGCAGTTACATGACAAGAATCTGCATAACTTGTCAAAGTTTTATGTATGAGCTAGCCAAGATGATTTTCTATAAAATGATGGGTCTTGCGTTGAAAGCTATAGAGGATGGTGAGATATGGAGTCTGAAAGTCAAAAGTTCAAAACATTGTTACACTTGCTTGTCGGTGTAAAATAGACTTTAGAACACAAAAAATTGTAAATATGCAAAATGCTGCAGTAAGTGGGGAAAAAACAGTTTTCAACAACGTCCTGAATAACATTTGTGGCAGTGCTTTGCCTGCTCCATGTCATCCAAACACTCCTCATCTGATGAGGCTGAAGATATAAGCACAGTAGCACTAGCAAGACACAATTCTTCTTGCTCTTGGCAATGCATTGAACTAACTGGACCAACTTATTATATATTTTGGGAGTTGGAGTCGGTCCATTTTATAACGACTCCTGCAAAATGGGCTCAGACTCGACGACTGACTCCACATCCCTGGTTTCTCCTGCCATGTGGTTCCTTCTCTGCTCTATGCAGGGGGGGAGAGGGCATAAGAGCAGTGTAATAACAGCTTTTGGCCTCTTCCTCTTCTCCTCTGTACACTGTCTGGTTGTTACTCGAGGGACAAATATAATAACACTGCGGGGCTAGATTTGACATCCCTGACCTAAAGAGACAGTAGTTATACAAGTAACTGCATACAGGGAAGACGATGCCGAAACAACCATATTAATAATATATTAATATACATATATTTAATATGATATCATATATATAGATATATAGTTAATATACATATCAATAACTGTAAGGTCACATGATATATGAGCGGTGATTACATCACTTTAGTATGTACAGTTACTCCATGTGAGCTATTACTTTGGACAGAAATCTGGGCCATACCATTTTTTTTTTTCTAGATGGGGGTCTACTGTATTGGTTTAAAAGTGGTACAGTAGCAGAATTTTAATATACAGTATCTCACAAAAGTGAGTACACCCCTCACATTTTTGTAAATATTGTTTTATGTGTTTATATGAGACCACACTGAAGATATGACACTTTGATACAATGTAAAGTTGTCGGTGTACAGCTTGTATGACAGTGTAAATTTTGTGTGCCCCAAAAATAATACACAGCCATTAATTTCTAAACCACTGGCAACAAAAGTGAGTATACCCTTAGTAAAAACGAACTAATTGTGCTCAAAGTGTTTCTATTTTGTGTGGCTATCAATATTTTTCAGCACTGCCTTAAATCTCTTGGACATGGAGTTCAATAGAGCTTCACAGGTTGAAGCCACTGGAATCCTCTTCCACTCCTCCGTGACAGCACGGAGCTGGTGGATGTTTGAGACCTTGCGCTCTTCCATCTTCCGTTTGAGGATGCCCCACAGATGCCCAATAGGGTTTAGGTCTTTTATTTAACACAGTGATTGTCTTGGAGGTGTGTTTGGAGTCATTATGTTAAAATACTGCCTGTGGCCCAGTTTCCAAAGAGAGGGGGATTATGCTCTGCGTCAGCATGTCATAGTATATGTTTGCATGTTCCCTCAATGAACTAGCTCCCCACAGCCGGCAATTCTCACGCAGCCCCAAACTATGACACTCCCAACACCATGCTTTACTGTAGGCAAGACACACGTGTCTTAGTACTCCTCACCTGGTTGCCGCCCCACACAATTGACACCATCTGAACCAAATAAGTTTATCTTGTTCTCATCAGACCCGAGGACATTGTTCCCGTAATCCATGTCCTTAGTGTGCTTGTCTTCATCACTGTTTGCGGGCTTTCTTGTGCATCATCTTTAGAAGAGGCTTAATTCTGGGACGGCAGCCATGCAGACCAATTTGATGCAGTGTGCGGCGTTTGGGCTCAGAACTGCCAGGCTGACTCCCCACCCCTTCAACCTCTGCAGCAATGATGGTAGCTCTTGTATATCTATTTTCAAAAGACATTCTCTGGATATGTTGCTGAGTATGTGCACTAAACGTCTTTGGTCGACCATGGTGAAGCCTGTTCTGAGTGGAACCTGTCTTGTTAACCCGCAGTTTGGTCATGGCCATTGTGCTGCAGCTCAGTTTCAGGGTGTTGGCAATCTTCTTATGTCCTAAGTGGTGATGAGCAATTACATTGACTATCGTCATCGGGTCAATAGTCGATATCGGCAATTATCAAGACGATTTCTGATAGTCGATAATAGATTATCGCCGATGACCATTAAAGTCTATGGGAGAGGAACAACCCCTTCATTCTTACACCCAAACAGGGCTGGAGAAGCTGGAATTAACATCCACAACAGTAAACTGGATATATGCTACATCTTAGGCAAAACACTTAGGTTATAAAAGTCACAGAAAAAAAGCCACAGACCATTCACTATCCCTGTCTTGTACCACTGCATGACCCACAAAATAAAAAGTGCCAGAAGTCAGTATTATTTGAACCATCATTTTACTTGAACTGGACATTGACTGTCCCTGTCCTGGAATGCAGCATGACCCTTAAACCTATCTGACCCCCAGATTAAAAAAGTGCCGGAAAAAGGAGTCTTTTAACCACCATTTTAGTTGAACTGGACATGGACTATGCCTGTCCTGGACCACATTTATGCCCAAATCAAACCTGTCTGACCCACAGATTAAAAAGTGCCGGAAAAAAGGAGTCTTTCAACCCACCATTTAGTTTCACTGCCCTTTCACTATACCTGTCCTGGGCCACAGCATGAGCCCCACCCTGCATTGACCCCCACAGATTAAAAAAGTCCCGGAAAAAGGAGTCTTTCAACCACCATTTTTAGTTGAACTGGACATTGCCCTAATCTGTCCGGGACCACAGAATGCCCAAATTAAACCTGTCTGACCCACAGATCACAAAGTGGCACTATGCTATTTTGTACAGTGACTGTCATTTAGTATATTTTTTGGAAAGACGATTTGTTTACAGAATTTATTTAGGGAAGTTTTATTTATAGTTTTTAAAATTATTATAATTTTGCTTTTTTTTTCCAAGTGTGATAACATACCACATACAACCCCTCCCTGCAGTTTTTAAAGGTATTTTTACACGTGTAGATGTTTTAATTCGCCCCGCACACCCCATAAGTAATAAAAATGTCCTAAATCATCCCAAAACACTTCTTAGTTGGGGAAGACTTTTTCCCCCTCCTGGCTTCTGAGAGTGATTTCACCAATCAATTCAATGGTTTCATTTTTCCTCCAAATCCTTCTTCATTAGGGACAGACTCCCCTGGAGATCAAATGATGCGACCACATAGTGACTCCAGCCCCAGAAAATTTTAAGACTCAAATTGTGCAATTTGTGTCCAGCCCTGGAGCCCTTTTTGACACTACTTAACCTCCACAGAAATCACCTTTTTCAAATCAGATTTTTAGAGAAATTTGAAGCTCTCCTGAATTGCCCCTAACGGTGGAAGCCAGTGCTGCCGTCAGCCATCTGTTAACCGGAGGTCCAGCTGCCAGGGCCGACTTACAGTGAGTGCGGTGAGAGCCCAGGTAGCGTCCGTCCATCTTTTAAAAACACGGTAAAAATGCCCTTATGACGCAGCAACGAAAACAGTCGTGCGGAACGAAAGTGTGAGGTAAACCTCCAGCCTTCCCTCAGTACCACAGTCAAGACCCGGGGAAAGCGCTTGCCCCTCCGTATGAGTGGGGACCAATTGAGTTTCACTTGGAAATACTGGTGGTAACACTCCTGTTCCACCCAGGTGCCCTTTTTCTTGGGCATTCTTTTTCTCATTTTACTCAACGTGCTGGAGAAATTGCCCTCTGTTCTTTGTTCTCTGTCCGTGCTCCATGTCCTCTGAATAACCTACATCTGGCCAAGTCTTCCTGTACCTCCCTTGTACAATTCAGGGGAAATTTTTTTTTACCAGCTATTTTTAAAATGCAAGTTTTTTAGTAGTTTAATTCTAGAAAACACATTTTTAAAATAGGATGGAATCCCACCATGTCTTTGTTTCTCTTTTTTTAATTGTATTAAATGGGTTGTCTCAATACAGGGATTGCTAGCAATGTTAAAAGATCTTGCAAAAACAAGTCATTTGCAATATGTGTCCATTAACAGTGCCCCTACTTATTCCTGTTTTTGACAGCACCATCACCCTTGAGCCACTCTTGACAATTGTGAAAACAAATGTCTGTTAGAAACAACATTTTTTTATAATAGGACCTGAAAGTAAAAGCTGCATGTCACAGCAAAATACCCCAAAAATTCAAAACCATGCCCCTTGAGCCGCTTTGGACAATTGTGAAGAACAAATGTCTGTTTAGAAACAAATTTTTTTAGAATAGGACCTGTAGTATTGCGCATTTCAAACCCGCATGACCCAAAAAATTATAAAATGACATCTCAGCCCTGTTAAAAATTGTGGAGGGAGAAATGCCACTTAAAAGCCACATTTCTTTTCCCAAAGGACCATGATTATTGCTGTATCTCACAGCAACATGACCCCAAAAAATTTAAATATGACTTCTCACCACTATTAAAAATTGTGATGGAGAAATGCCCTTAGAACCCCACATTTCGTTCCAAAGGACCATGATAATAGCTGTATCTCACAGCAACATGACCCCCAAAAATTATAAATATGACTTCTCAGCCACAATTAAAAATTGTGATGGAAAAAAATGCCACTTAGAAGCCACATTTCTGTTCCAAAGGCCCATAATTAAATAGCTGTATCTCACAGCAACATGACCTCAAAACCATTGACAATGCGAAAACTTCTAAAGATAAAGTGAGTAAATGGAATACGGTGTTGTCATGAAACCTTGCTGTCTTTTACAGTCTCCCTCACAGAAAAACCCAAAGCAAAATGAACTGTTGGGCCCAAAAATAAAATTGCAGTAAGAAATGATCATTTTAAAAAAAAAAATTTTCAAGAGGACCATTTCTGTTTGAAGAGAATGTGAAGTAGACCGGCAACTAAACGTGACCTCGGCAATTGGGGCCAACAACATCATCCAGAGATCCATGCCTGATTCATCTTGATGAAAGTCAATCGATTCCACATTATTGTGGAAAGCCGGATGCGTTTGTCTGTAATGACTCCTCCAGCGGTGCTGAAGGCCCCCTCAGATATGACGCTGGCTGCTGCAGGACAAACACCTCTATGGCGTGGCGAGCGAGCTCGGGCCATTCGTCCATTTTGGATACCCAGAAGTCTATTGGTCCGGAACACATACAAAAACATCGGTTTGAGACGCAGATAGTCGTGCACCATGATCTTAAGCTGGTCTCCTGTGTGTTGTATGTGTGCCCTGAAATTGCATGCGTTGGTGAGGTGGTAAATAAAGATTGCCAGAGGTCACCCATTAGGCTTCTGCCACCTTGCCTGCTGCTGCCGCTACGGCTTCTTTTAACTATAATGCTGTCACGTAGCTGATTTTGTTCCAATTTTGACTTTTGGGAACGTGAAGCAGACCAACAGATGTCTCCATTGATCAACCCAGCAAGGTCTCCATTTCCTGCATTTTACTCTCTATTTGGGTGGGTGGAAGGAAAGTGCTGAGTTTTGTTTTGTACCGGGGATCCAGGCGGGTGGCCACCCAGTAACTGTGGTTTATTTTGATGGCCTTAATGCGAGGATCATGCTGGAGATGAGAGATGGAGCCTTGATTTCCCAAGCCTCCGGGTCAAGGGGCACTAGCAAACTGATCTTCCTCATCTTCCTCCTCCGCCTCAAATTCGCGCCAACCTCTTTCCAAGGTAGGGACGTCGGTAACGTCGGTGTCTAGGAATACCTCCTCCTCCTCCGCTTCCTCCGGCACAGCTTCAACACAGTCCTGACTTGCTTCAGATGATGCAGCCTGAGAGCTGATGCGCCGTCTTGCACTAGCCCTGGACCCCGAACCACTGCCTAATGAAGACCGATAAAACCGTGAAACTGTCGGGCCTGTGGATTCGACGGAGAGAAAGGCTCCGTGTCCGCATCTGTGTCCGTCTCCTCCTCCGTCGCTGGCGGGACCTGATGTTTCAGAGTGTCCAACGATCGTTCCAGAACTAAGATCACCACAATACTCATGCTGACAAGGGCATTGTCCGCACTGACCATTTTGGTGGCTTCTTCAAAACTGACAAGGATGGTGCAGAGCTCGTTCACCTGCCTCCACTCTCGGTGGCTCAACACCCCGAGGTCCGCACCGGTGCTTGTCAGGCCATGTGTCACTTCGTACGCTAATGGCATTGGGGGCTGCTGCCACAATCGCTGGAGCATGTGGAGGATGGAATTCCAGCGTGTTGCCACGTCAACAATGAACGGTTGACGGGGAGGGCCGAGCTGACGCTGCCCAAAGCAGCCAGGCGGGACGAAGCAGGTGCGAACGGCGGAAGTCGAACTCAGACCTCGAGCCTTCTCAGCAGGCAGTCCAGACCCGGGTACTCTTGAAAATTTTCTAGACGACAAGGTTCAAAGACATGTGCCAGGCAAGGGATGTGCTCCAGCCTACCCATCTTAAGGGCGCCAGCAGATTTCGCCCATTTATCGCACACCAGCTTTCCTGGCACAAAGGTTTTTGTCACCCAGCCAGCGCTCGGTCCTTCGTTGCGGAGAGCCGTCCACCATTTTCCTGACCTGGGGTGTGGACGGTCCCCCCAAGACAGATTAATTTCAACACGGGCCCGGTTTCTCTGGGCACGAAATTCCACCAAGGACCTTGGGGGAAAGACCCTGCACCATCCCTGCGGTTTTGAAGAGCGGCCCGAGCCTGAAAGCCACCGTACCACCAGAGACATCCACCCAGCTCACCCGTGAGCTGTCACAGAGATATAGAGGCCTTGGCCGTGCTTACTAGTCCATGTTCGGTGGGCAGAGGACTTTTCCGGGCACAGATGCAGACAACGCGCTTAAAAATTTTAGATGACACGTTTCCCGGCCAGGGGAGGGACGGCTTTTCTGGCAAAGAAATGCCTGCTCGGCATCTGGATTGAGGGCAGGCAAGGGCCATGATGTGGGGGAAAACCCCTCTGTGTCACCAGACGGAAAGGCCCAAAATTTCCAAGGCCAAAGCTTGGCAATGCTGACATTCAGGCTTTTGGCTTTGGGATGGTTTGGGTTAAAGTGTTTCTTCTGCTCCCAAACCTGGAAGACAGAAGGCTGGCTGCTAGACTGGCCGCTGTACGGGGTGCAGGTCGTCAAACTGGCGGAAGGAGAAGGGGTAGGATGGGACTCTGGTGGTGCTGGTGGTACTCGGGTGACGGTGGAGGCTGAAGCGGAGGCTGATCCCTGATCATGACTCTGAGAAACACGGGCAGCTGAGGAACGTTTGGTGGTGGTGGAGGAGGCGGAGACAGAGGGTGTGACAGTGGTTGGAAGCCCGGCGTCATTCTGGCCTTTTTGGGCCAAGTGTTGCCTCCATTTCAACTCATGCATTCGCTACATGTGACTAGACATGTTGGTGGTGGTTAAACACCTAAGATTCTTGCCTCTACTTATGCGTTTACGGCAAAGGCGGCATATGACATCGCTGGGTGAATCAGAGGCTTGCTCAAAGAAGGCTCAGGCTTGAGAGGTCCTGGACCTTTTTGACGGCGATAAGCGAAGAGCGGGGTTTCCGCTGACTGTGGCTGGCGGAATCATATCAGCGGACTTTTGCGACCGCCCTACCCTTTTTGAGGCGGGACCCATACTGACACTACCCCATCGTCTTCCTCCTCGTCCATTGATGAAGCGCTCGCAAGCAAATTCTGCTGAAAAGACCACGTTGGATCCGCAATGTCATCATCATCATCAACACAGGTGACTTGGTCGTCCTGACATTCTGCATCCAGGAGCTGCGGGCTACAAGCAAGAGGGACTGCAAGGCGTTGCCGACCGCCCGGGATTTTTGCCGATTGACCGGCTTCCTTCTACTCCTCTGATGCATCAGTAAAATGGGCGTCAGAGCAGACAAAATCATCCTCTTTGGGCCTTTTGATCTTTTAACATGCCTTCTGACCCCAACCGCATTTTGTCCCTCAAAGAGGTCTTCAGAAACTGGATTATCCACAGTGGTGGGTACACCCAGTTGACATTTGGGCTGCCTTCGCTTCATGTTGGACGGATGCTAGGGTGACAACATTTTGTGGGCCCTGACGGGAGGACGAGGAGGTAAGACTTTCTGGATGCAGGTTGCTTAACCACTGAAGAACAGATTGGCGACGCTGTTCGTTACTGAGATTCACAGGGCCCTGCCGAGCGATGACAGGCCTGACGGTCCCCGCAACCGACAACCACTGGGTTGCAATGTTGTCCCAGCACTGGAAAAGGGGCACCTTCTCCTCGTACCTCTACCTCCATGTCCCCACCCCCCTCTTTGCTCGCTTACCACCTGCATTTCGCTCCATGTTCAGAAAAATAAAATTTGAGAGGGTATGGAAGAGTTTTGGAACGTCTCTTATTAAAACACGTCAAATCACAGCTATTCTCAAATCCCTCAAATCAAAACAAACGTGCTGTATTGAAATTTAAGTGCAAGGTGCCTCTATCAACAAAGCTGGGCCCGCCAAAAGTGAAAAAACACCCATCTGAAATGTATACGGATAATAAACGGTATTTTTTGCACCTAAAAATACACCTGCGGTGAGATAAAAATTGCTGTATTGAAATTCAAGTGCAAGGTGCCTCTATCAACAAAGCTGGACTGGGCAAAAGTGAAAAAAATATCTGAAATGAATACGGATAATAAACGGTATTTTTTGCACCTAAAAATACACCTGCGGTGACGACAAAATTGCTGTATTGAAAATTTATTGAAAGGTGCCACTATCAAAAAAGCGGGACTGTGCAAAAAGTGAAAAAACACCTAATCTGAAATGTATACGGATAAAAAAAGTGGAGTTTTGCACCTAACAAAAAAGACCTTGCAGTTACTAGAAAAGATCTGTATCCTAATTTAAGTTCAGGCCCGGGCCCCAAAATACAAGTAATATTTTTATCAGAAAACTGTTAATAAAAAGCCATTGCATTGCAATGGCTAAACTAAGTCTCGGCTGCACTATATCCATTATCCTTTAAAGAGCTTGTCTGTGTTTGCCCGCGGCCCCCACCCGCTCCCTCCGTGATATTACAGGGCTAGATGCTCCTTTAAAATTCTCAGCCTAACTACCTAAAATCTGGAAATCTCTGATCTACCTAAGTTCTAATGTACACAGCTAAAAGTATAGCTGTCTCTGTGAACAAATAGAACAATTTCGCTGAGCTGTTTGCTGAGCTGTTTGCTGAGCTTTTTGGACAGAGGCAGAGCGCACTCCACCCCCCATGAACGCTGACACACAGAGGCAGAACAGGAAGGGCTGTTCTATGTAAAATGAGGTCATGTGATTTTTCCAGCCAATCGCAACCATACACATCCCAGTCATGACGTCGCACACACAGCTCACCCTGCTCTATTCTCTAAGCTGATTTGCTGGCCACCAAAATGACAGGAAGCGCTGAAAATGGCACGATATTAATAGATTACGCACAGATTTTAACCTAAATTATCACGTGATCTAAAAAATCCGATCAACATAAAAAACCGTGCCGATTTCAACTTTGTCGATAATAATCGCTCAACACTAGTCCTAAGCCATCTTTATGTAAAGTAATAATTCTTTTTTTCAGATCATCAGCTAGTTCTTTGTCATAAGGCACCATGTGAAAATTCCAGTGACCAGAGAGAGCGAGAGCGATAACACAAATTTAAGCCCCGTGCTCCCTATTCACACCTGAAACCTTGTAACACTGAGTCACATGACACCATGAGGGCACACCATATTTACACTGTTTTACAAGCTGTACACTGACTACTTTACACTTTATCAAAGTATTCAGTGTTGTCCCATTAAAAAATATAATACAGTATTTACAAAAATGTGAGAGGCATACTTACTTTTGTGAGACACTGTATGTATATTAGAACATGTATTTTAAGATGACTCAATAAAAGTCACGTTTTATTTTTATATAAGCTAGCGTTCATCACATCTATCTACGATGCTGGATACTAACTTCTTTTAATGATTGCAGCAGTAAATTACAGCCGACTCCATGCACTGTCTGCCAAGAGCTCACTCCAGTTGCGTCCAATCAACCTTTCAGATGCTGCGGTTAATCGTGACCGAGGGCAGCTAAGAGAAAGACGAGTGCCAATGGCTTCCATAACCTGGAAGCCCAACAAAGGCCTCCAGATTGCCTGTGATGTCACCGTGATTATTGACAGGTACAACACATAGCAGTACAGTTATACACTGCTGTGTATTGTACAAGCCATCAAAAGATCGCTGAGTCAAGCTCCCTATGGAGACCAGAAAAAAAAAACTAAAACACAACTCCCGCCCCCTAAGAAAAAAAGTAAAATGCCTACGCCACCCTTTTAGTATTACGAATGCCAATCTCCTCAAAAAAGATCAAAAATAAAAAAGTATGCAACGTTGTTTTCCAGTCTTGCGTAACGACATAGCCTATAAATCTGTCATGCTATTTAACCCCATGCTGATTTTTGTTCATCCTGCAGCACATAAATTGGAATTAAAAGCAATCAAAAAGTCATATAAACACCAAAGCAATACCAATCAAAACATCAGTTCATCCCACAGGAAAAAAAGAAGCCCTTACCCAGGTCCGTATACAGAAAAGAAAGCTTCATGGCTATCAGAAGATATCACAATGTATAAATATTGTTTTACACAATTTTTTTTTTTCTTTCAAAGTGCTACAACAAAATATAAACTATATTAACTGGGTATTGCCGTAAACCTGTCAACCCACAGAGTGAAACCAACATATCTTGTATACTGCACAGTGAGCGCTCTTAAAAATAAAAAACACTACCAAGATGGCAGTGTTTTTTTCACTTTGCCTCCCTAAAAATGGATCTAAAGGCTATCAAAAAGTTTTCTTTTCTGCAAAACTATACCAATGAAAACGTCAACTAATCCCGCAAAAAACAAGCCCCAACACAGCATCTGAAAAATAAAAAAGTTCTGGCTCTCAGACTGTGGTGATGCAAAAATGGGTTTTATGTTTTGAATGAAAGTGTTTTTATTGTGTTAAAGCAGTAAAACAAAAAAATATATCTATATTGGGTATCACTTTCATCGTATTGACCTGCTGTGTAAAGTTAACATGTCATGTTTATCGTGCGGTGACCTCTGTAAAAAAATAAACAAAAAACACTACCACGATTGTTGTATTTTGTTCATCCCACCTCCCATTGTTGATAAAAAGTGATCAAAGTGTCATATGAACCCTAAAATGGTACCAATGAAAACATGAATTCATTTAGCAAAAAACAATCTCTTAAACATCTCCATATACAGAAGAATAAGAAAGTAATGGCTGTCAGAATAGGATAACATAAAAATGCATTTTTTTTTTACAAGCACATTCTTATTGTGTAAAAGTAGTAAAACATATAAAACTATGTAGGATTATTCTCGGGTCGAAATGCAGTAAAAAATGAACAATGGTGGCATTGCTGTTTTTTCCCCCATTTTCAAGGCCCAATGTGTAAAAAAATACACGTGAAACACCTATAAACCCAAAATGCACAATACACCCCTAGATGAGTTCCCTAGGGGTTGTCGATTCCAAAATGGTGTGACTTCTGGAAGGTTTCACCTGTTCTGGTAATTTGAGGGCTTTGCAACCTGCGACCTGGCACCCACCATAATCTGTGTTCCAAAAGCCAAATAGCACTCCCTCCCTTGTACACCCTGCCATGCACCCAAACAGCAGTTTACACTGTCATATAGGGTATTGCCAAACTTGGAAGAAATAGTGTTATAATTTTTTTTTCCAGAATTCCTTGTGAAAATTAAACATTTTCAGCTAAAACTGCAGATTGTTGGGAAAAAAAAAAATCATTTTAGCAGCCTAATGCTCATAAAATCAGTTAAACACCTGTGAGGACAATATATACACTACACCCATAGATATATTCATTGAGGGTGCAGATTCCTTATTGAGTTCTTTTAGGAGTTTTAGCAACTTAGGGTGTCCGCAAACCTGTAATGCTTTATTTATTTGTCAATAGGGAAATAGCTTGAAATTAAAGGCATCTATTATATGTTTTAAATTTGTTAAAGGGAGTTTCTCACCATGCTGTTTCACTGAGTTTTATCAGT
The DNA here is from genome assembly GCA_025379985.1 of Phyllomedusa bahiana. NCBI lineage: Eukaryota > Metazoa > Chordata > Amphibia > Anura > Hylidae > Phyllomedusa > Phyllomedusa bahiana. The sequence goes on along the minus strand of JAODAL010011614.1, from coordinate 24,456 downwards.
TTTGCATTTACTCCTTCTCAGGCTGTGGGTGGTTCTACAGCAGTGATCAGCAACTTCTAGCGAGCTGTTACTATGACAATGCGGGAGATTGTTATCTCAAACAACATTACAGATAATGCCATGCTTTTCAGTCCTCACAGCACATGTACCTTTTGTTTAGTGAAGCTAATATTGATAGATATACTTAGTTTGCTTCGATCTCAGTCAGTCAGTTGGGAGAAGTCACTGCCTGCTCTCAATGAATCAGATAACAGACGGCCCTGCTCTCAACTAATCGGATAAGAGACGTCCGTCTGGTATGCAGGTAACCAAAGAAACCTTGGTGCACTTCAGAGCATATAAAAAACGCTCTCATTTTATGACTAAAGTAAAATCTATTGAGCAATGTATTTAGAAAAAGTCTTTATTTAACTGCCCCTTTATGTTGAAAGCTAATCTTTGTAGTTAGAAAACCCCTTTAAAACGAAGTCTACAAGAGGGTACAACAGACCTGCAAATTTTAGCAGGATGTGAGGGCTAAAACCACCCAGGAATGGAGCCAAACTGATACGCGCCACCCATTTTGGCCTGAGGTTTGCACAGGCTCCACCCCTTCATGAGCTGTCAGAAATCTTTTGGCAGGCCGAATGTTGTGCAGGCCTGGTGCACAATATACGCCACAGAACTAGCATAAAAATTTGTACATGATCCACAACATGCCTCACGTCCACTGCAGATGTCTTATGCTATACCAGTTATTTATATTGCACCAAAACAAGGCGGATGTAAAACACCCATTAAAGAGAACCTGTCACATAGGTTATGCCCCCATGGCTGAGGACAGAACAAGCTAGTGTCAGACCTGCTTTTTCCAGCACTGTGTCACTTATTCTGTAAGATGCTGTAGTTTTCGTGTATTTGATGCTCAAATCCGCAGTTTTCAACCAGAAGAGTCATTCGAAGAGTCAGTTTTTTTCAAACCCCGCCCATCTGAGGCTAGCCCTGCCCACCTCAACTGATAAACCTATTACTTTGAATAGGTAGAAACATGTGAATAACTGTCAGTGGGCGGGGCTAGCCCACCTGCTCATGAATAAGATTTGAGCATTAAATACACGAAAACTACAGCATCTTACAGAATAAGGGACAAAGCGCTGGAAACAGCAGGTCTGACACTAGCTTGTGCTGCCCTCAGCCAAGGGGGCATAATCTATGTGACAGGTTCTCTTTAAAGAAGACCAACCTCCATCATGTAACATCTGTTTTAATAAATTCCTGCATTTCCCATTAACGATGAGTTCTAGAGAACCTTATCTCATAACTCTGCTGTTTGTCTGTTATTCCTCCTGAATATCTATGAATAATTTATCATCTATTCTCTTTGTGCGGTATTGTTCCCGTCGGCGGTATCCATTGGGATGCCGTGTAGAATGTTTCCAGATGGATACCAGGGACGGGACAGAGAGATCTTTAGGGCAAACATAATCACAATTTGTTTGTTTGCCCTCTTTACTGAATGTACACATTTTTTGTAACGGATACAAAAGTGTGGTCTACGCTATAGCTCCACCGTGAGAAACATGATGTGAATAGGGTCTTATTCAGCTGCAGGGAATATGATTTAGAGACAAAAGTGCAGGTCACATACAATGTAGTTTTGGAAAGCCTACTCGGGAACACCACTTTATGACCTTTTAAGGGACATTTATGCTAAGGCTTGGACTGGCCATCAGGGGAATAGGGGGAATCCCCGGTGGGCCCCTGAGCATGATAGACCTGGAGTTGTTTTTTAACTGCATATACATCCTCAGAAGAGGCAAAAAAGCAGAATAAGAGAGGCAAAAAGCAAAAGGTAGAGTATAGAAGGCAGGTACAGTAATTTACAGTAGCTGTAGGGCGGGACCCTAAAATAAACTCCACTGGTGGACCCAGAAACAGCTCAGCTTGTAGGCCCCTAGAGTCAACTCCACCTGTGGGCCATAGGCACCCCAGTCAGACACTGTCTATGCTTCATAACACACAAACTTTTTTTCAGAGCTGTACTGTGTCTCTGACTCTTTATCCAGTTATATGTTAAATATGTTTGAGGTCCATAGGCCTTTGGCCACACTAACCTTTTCAGCTGGTGTAAAGAGGGTACTAAAATCATTAGAGCTACAAATAATTCACAAAAAGACCTGGAGAGGGTGCCATTGACACACAAAAAGCATATGCCTGTAATTATGATAGACAGTTACTAATTGAAATCCCTACAACAGGTAACCCAATCTCCTGCAGTGTGGAGTAATGTTAATATATACATACACACAAATACACGGGTACAATGTTCACATCTTTGAAAGAAGACATGTTAAGATCATTGGCTTACTGAAAGCTAAGCTAAAGAAAAAACTTTGTAAGAATAAAAATCACTTCATGTACTAAACTTTTCAAGATGTAGGCTATAAAGAGTAAGATAGATTCCCTGTGAGGAGGAGTCCATATTTAGTGCCCAAAACGTTGCTGTCACATGGGCATGCTGTGATGCAGCAAATTAAAGGGAATCTGTCGCCAATTTTTTTACTTATTAAAACAAGACCCTGATCCATATTCTTTTCTTCTTGGCCATTTTTACTTTCTGATTGTAGATTTCTCACTTCAGTCGTCTATAGATGATTGGGGGGACAGCTCTCTTGCCTGCACTGCTTTTAGCAGCATTTAGAGCAATGCTTAACAGCAGCTTCATGCACATAGGAACCTGTGGGCTGGATCAGTCCCATTGACTTCTGTAGGAGAGTTTTCTAGACATGCTCTGTGACCTGGGAATTCCTTTATACCCTGAGATTGTTAGAGATGTTGCCCCTGTAGTCACCGCTTTGCCCCCAACCCAAGTTAGTGTAGAGAGACCATTCTCTAGCCTGGAAATAATGAGATCAGATGTGAGGTCATGTATGCAGGATCTGATGGAGGCAATGCTATTTCTCAGAACAAATTCATAGACTCCATAAATGTTATTCAGGACATTTTTTCCCACTTCATGCAGTGTTTTACATATTTACAATTTTTTTGTGTTCTAAAGTCGTATCCAATAAATATATTTTACACTGATAAGCAAAAGGGTAACAACGTTTTGAACTTTTGACTTTCAGACTCCATGTCTCACCATCCTTTATAGCTTTCAACGTAAGACTCCGATCATGTTATAGACAATCATCTTGGCTATCTCATACATAACTTTGACCTGCAACTATTTAGCATATGCTTAGTTCTGCAGATTCTTGTTCTGTAACTGCATTGTTACTGCTTTGCTCCTGGTGGTGGGACAATCTTTTTCTTCTTGTATACTACAAATTATAACCTGTTCTCACATTCCCTAATAGCTCTGCGTGTTATTAGGCTGGTTCCCAAGCAAAAGGTCACTGGTTCGAGCAGCCATGAAGAAGATTTCCCAAGAAAAGAGAAACCGCATCATCCAGCTCATCCATAGCGGTCTCTTAGCGAAAAAAATTGTCAAACTGCATCATGTGAGGCCATGACAGCTGGAAGAATATGGAATGAAGTCCATTCACTCATTCCAAAGCCAAGAGGTGGACGTCCAGGGGAAATATCAGAATCAACAAATCGGCTCATCACAAGGTCTATCAGTTCTAACGCGACAGACACGGAAGTGGAGGAGGCTCGTATGTTTCATAAGAGTGAAATCACAGACGTCCATGTAAGTGCAATGCAACACACATTACACAGGTCTGGAATGATGGCCCGAAAAAAGGTTCAACCTTGTTATATAAAGCATTGATGATATGGGGTTGTTTTACAGCCAAAGATGTTGGATACTTGACCAGAATTGATGATGACTTCAATTCTGAGCTATACGTGAGTTACTTCATACACTCAAACTTGTTACTTGTATGTTACTTCATACATTCGTGTACTATGGGTATGAAAAGGACAACATAGTGTTTCAGCAGGACAACCACCTGAAGCATACATCAAGGTTGGAGAAGGAATGGTTCAGTGACAATGAAGTAGAGTTGCTGTATTGGCCTCCACAGTCCCCAGACCTCAACCCAATTGAACACTTGTGGGTAGAGTTGAAGAAAAAGCTGTATTCATACCCAAATCCACTCTGCACCAACATTGGGAAAATGTAGAAGAGACCAGGGATCTGATTTTAGTCAAGATAGAGCCCAGAAGGAGTCAGGCATTGCTGAAAGCCAAAAGGTGGATTTACCAAATGCTAACAAAATAGCAAGAATTAACATTTTGATTTTTAGGAGCAAAACAATAACAATGCAGTTACAAGAATCTGCAGAACTATTAAATACCTGCAAGTCAAATTTATGTATAAGATAGGTAAGATGATTGTCTATAAAATGATGGTAGCCTCATATACAAAGCTGTAGTGGATGGTGAGATGGGGAACATGTTTCTAAACGTTGTTACCTTTTTGTTTGTCAGTGTCTGTTCTACCTAAATAGCTTGATTATTGTATCATAAGGTGATAAAAAGCCTGATGTTACCATTTTACTACAGTAAAGTTATCACCTAAACATGCGCCATGTATGAGGGAGTCAGGAGTCGGAGTCAGGGGCCGGAATTGGGAGTCGGAGATTGGGAAATTGAGGAGTCAAGGGGCTTTAGCTTGCCGACTTCACAGCCCTGATTATCAGGCCTAGTGGTGAAAAGTGCATGTGGGCGTTTTAGAAAAATATGTACAGTAGAAGTTTTGTGATATTTGGATGGGGAGTAGGCCAAATCATCCTGGTGACCAAAATGGCCCAGTTAGATGCTAATTGTGCATTATGGAGGGTGGTGGGGATTGCTGATGGCAAAGCAGGTCACACTTCTTTTGAGCTTTGTGTACTCCTGACTTTATCCACCTAACTTCAGTCATGTTCTCTTTCTGTAATCCATATGGACAAGTCTAAGTGCCTCAACGGACCAGAGGTTGCTTCCAACAGCAATTTGAATAGTTCACAACAATTTCTGTGCTCCTCTGCACCTGCTTAAAGCTGCAGCATTGACTCCAGATGGCGCCTTAAAATACTTTCACCAGGAGCTCTCAGTTTCTAGAAAAATCACAGAAAAATGGGACATTATTTACTCAAAAACACAACAAAGGCCACACTTACAGCTCTATGGCTGGACTAAAGAATAAACCCAGTAGGAGGCAACACAAGTCCCTATGCTACTTTGGAAAGATAAACAGGTGCAGGTAATTGCTGAGCAGAAGCTCACACAACCCTCCACTAGGTGGACAATTAGATGATAAAAAACTGCACATTGAATTGATATCTGTTCACACCAGTATGCAGAAAAACCATAGTATAATACATGGGAAGATTGCACAAATGCAAAAATACTGATAAGACAACCACTCACATGCCTTCTATTTGTGAGGGAGCTGGTTGCTGGTATTATGATTGCCTATAGATAAGGCAATACAAAAGGATGCCATTAATGCAGATATGTGCGGAGCACCATGCTGGCTTACAACCTATTACGCCACTACTATTCAATTGGACAGGCTGCTGTGGTTTTTCTGCATATTGGTGTTAACAGGTATCAATTCAATGTGCACCTATGATCATTTTTTTTTTTTTTAATTTTTTGGATGTGCAGACCAAATATTGTTTTCTAGACTGTTTGTATGGGGGAGTGGCTGCCTCCTCTTTGGAGTTTTTGCACTCCACCCACCTGCACAGGTTTTTAAATCAATGCAGAGTAGCTTTTAGCTGGAATCTTCTCTCCCTGAAATGTGGAGGTTTGAATAGACACAAAGTGAGGTAGCAATAGAGTAGGTTCCCACCTGTATTGAGGTCGCCTTGCTGATTGGCAAGTGGGCTTAAACAGCTTTGACCAAAAATGTGAACTAAGAATCGCAACAAATTTTTCATGTATTCTAAGTAGCAGAAATGATTTTCCCAAAATTCCTGTTCTTTTTGATAGTTTCTAGTGCTAGTAGTGTGCTGCTGATATTGGATTGGGCTTAGTCTTTAGTCCAGCCATTGAGCTGTAAGTATGGCCTTTGTTGCAGCTTTCAGTTTCTAGGCTTACTTCTCTGTCTGACAGCTCCAACGATGAAGAAAAAAATCACTGGATGCTGTCTAAGCATATGAAAGTTTTACCTAATAAAAAATTCCTTAAAACAGAAATTGCAACTAGAATTGAGGACATATAAGGATCACAAGTCCTGCAGCAATTACAGTTCCATCATAAGGTTAAACAATAGCAATTGGCTAGGTTGGATAAATTAATGTCTTGTCTGGACCTTCTTTCTGACCACTCCTCAGACACAATCTATTCTACTGGACAATGTAAAAGCTCTTAAGAGTGTCCTACAAGGAATCCTAATTTCCCATGGGATCTGATTTAAGAAGACAAGGTGTTAGGAAATAGCTGATTTATCTAGTTGATTTTTTAATCTCAAAATCCAACCTAAATCCAACCCAAATCCCTTATACATAGGCCTGTCTATTACCCGTCACAAATGACTTCATTTCCTTGATCCTAAATCATGCTGCCTTAGGGAGCTTGTCCATACCAGGAGATAAAAGTGGAAATCTTATCATATATTTCCCATATTAATTCCCAAAGCAAAGGTAAAGTCTTTTCTATAGAAGATATCTCGTCAGTTTTACAGATTATTACAGATCCCTTCTTAACTCAAATTGACACTTTCTTGATGTTTCTACTCAGGAGCTTTATGTCAAAATCAAGGTATTTATATAGTTTAATAATCTCCCTGACAATCATTTGGAGAAGGAATTTACTATTGACAAAGTTTTATTGGCCATAAAAAAAAATAAACTTGGGAAGAGCCTGATCCAGATTGCTTCACAGCCATGTCAACAGGGCAAATACAGTCCAGAAGTTACAGTTACTGCCCATTATTCTTGATCACCACTATCACAATCTGTATGTTTCCCTGCCTTGCTTGTGACTTTCCATATGATCCTGGTGATGGAGTTTGGTCTCTGCTTGGTCTGCTGTCCAGCAATGCAGCAGTTAATCCCTGCTACGGGACTTGTTCAGCTGCTGCTAATTGTCTCTAGCTGGCTGCTTTAAAAGGCAGCTTCTCCCAGCAGTATTGGTGTGTGTTGTAGGGTCTATTACACTAAGCCTCATGCCCTCAATGTCCTGTTTTTTCCTTAGTTCCTGAGACCCTAGCCTGTGTTGTTTCCCACCTGGATCCTGATCCCTTGTCATCTGTTCGTCTGGACTTTGTTGCCTCCCACTTTCCTGGCCACAGCTGGGCAGGTATCTGTCATCTGTGGTTCCAAGGATCCACCTTTCGGTTCCTATAGAGACTTTTTTGGACTGTTTTCATTACCTGTATTTCTTACTATCTTGCAAATTAAACCACTTTACAGCCATTGCTTACTAAGGTCATTGACCTTAATCACATCGGTTCTCCCTTCTATTGAGGGCTTGGCATGGAAGTCAGCAAAAGAAAAAGTGAGAAAACTATTATATTAGGATAGAGTGATATATACATATATACAAAACACTTTAGCCTTAGGCAAGCTTAACTCAATTCCCTATATCACTATTTGTTGTGTGTTAATACTTAACTTTTAATTCCTATTCAATAAAATAAATAAGCCACACTTTGAAGTCCTTGCTGGCCTGTACTCACTATAAACCACTAAAGCATTTAAATGATGGACTCAAGGGAAATTCTTGACCCTTTCTTCACCATAATCGGTATGTGGTTTATGTACACTCCTTCTTCAAGGAAACAAATAGGTCTGGTATGGAAGTGATCCAAATAGAATTTTTCTACAACTAATTAGGTTATATTATAGTTATGGTACTTCCTAGTTATCAATAAACCTCTAGTATATAAACCTAGTATTACAGGCCCTTAAGATACGCCCTATGTCATATCTCTAAGTATTACGAACTTGCCACTGTCTAAATGCTATAAAGATCGCTATATGCAGTTCCATGACTTAATAAAGTGAATTTCTGTCCCAAAAAACAAAGTGAATTGCTGTCTCGTCAATTATTAACTAACTGGGACACTCCGCTACAACAACATTTCTGACTTATTACTGTTCAGTAATTAGGAAAGTGAATTGCTGTCTCATAAAGCAATAGCTAGCTGGGGCACTCCGCTATAACAACATGTCTGACCTGATACTGATCAATAACTAGGAGGGTGATTTGCTGTCTGATAAAGCAATAGCTAGATGGGGATTTCCACTATAGAACCTAAACCTATTGTCCTTAGGATAACACTGTGTGCTATTGCAGTTAACACGTCGTTAAGAGAGCAGGTTAGCTGATATCAAAATAAAGTCCTAGCCCCCCCAACAAGTTTCACTACCTAACATGGCATCATCAGGGGTAAGAGGTTCAGACAAATTCTAATTTGATCACTACCATTCCAAACCTATTTGTTTCCTCGAAAAAGGAGTGTGTAACGATCCAACAGGTAACAGTAGGAACTGACGTGAATAGTAGGGTATAAGGTGTGAATTCTCTGTGATCACCGCGGGTGAAGGTGATATAGGTGGAGACCACGCCAGGGAGTGGAGTCTAAGGGGCCCTCAATCTTCACCGGAGCTCACTGTGAGACTGGAATGGACTTCGCTGCGGGGAACCCCGAGGTCTCTACCCCCGACGTGTCTACCCACGGTGACAGCCGAAGTGCAGAATAAGGAGGCTGGTTACAGGCGGAGATGACAGGTCATTGGCCAATGCAGCAGCAAGCAGATACCATAATCCCAGACAGGAACAAACTGGTGCAACGGCAGGATACAACAGATAGTGTACAGCAGACTGGTGCAACGGCAGGTAGACAGAAGTAGTAGACACAGGAGCAGGGTCAGCTGTAAACTACAGCCAGGGGTTCTGATGGAACAGTAGTGAAGTGACAGGTATCAGGTTAGCAGGATGGCAGGAAACAGCAGAGGTACATAGGAGTCAGGAGCTCAGGTGGAAGAACAATGAACTGTCCTTGAGCAAGGGCAGGAAGTTCCTCTTCTAGCCAGGGTTTACAGGTCAAGAGGCAGGTAATTGGATGCTGTCCCTTCAAATAGCTGAAGACTGACGTGCGCGTGTCCTAGAAGGTGCTCGTGCGCGCACAGGACGCCAGTAAGCAGGAGGGAGGGATAGTGGGTAGTGAGAGGGAAGCCGCAGCGGGTACAGCAGCGCAGGCATGAACAGGGGCTGCGGCGTGAATCGTGACAGAGTGTACATAAACCACATACAATACCAATTATGGTGAAGAAAGGGTCAAGAATTTCCCTCGAAATTAGTGCTTTATAGTGAGTTCAGGCCAGCAAGGATTTTAACGTGTGGCTTATTTATTTTATTGAATAGGTTAAGTAAAAGTTAAGTGTTAACACACAACAAATAGCGATATAGGGAAGTGAGTTAAGCTTGCCTATGGCAAAAGTGTTTTGTGGCATGGAAGTCATCCCTTATGCCTTCCTTCAGTAGATCCTGAAAGCATTTGACCAGGAGCATTGGGAGTTTCTTTCCTTGTGCCAACACGCCTGGGTTTCTGAGAAATTATAGCCTGTAACCTATTGCTCTACGTAGCTGACTATTAGCTCAGATTAGGAGTGGTGTTCATGTGTAAAGTATGGAGAAATACTAAAAATGTTCTGGCCACAATTTTCTAGAATCCCTTTTCCCTATAACAAATTTTAGGATACTCATCTGAGCAATTAATTACATTGAAAGTGCTTGATTTGCGGCTGCCTCATGGATCAGAACCCACGCTCACTTGCAATGGATTTTGATGCTGCATAATTTTGACAGTAAATCCTCAATATTACTGGCAAAATCATTCGGCCAGTGCCACGATTTGCCACAATCACGAGCAGCAGTTGTGGTTTGTAATGCTGGCCTTAACGTGTATGTAGCTGTTCAGTTAGGCTTATTATGTATTATATGTATCATTGCCTAAAAGAATCAAGTTTTTCTATTTTCATAGCTGTATGCCAGAGAAAACAATGAACAAATATGTGAAAAGCCAGCATTTTAATGCACAAAGGGATTGTGCTTGTGTAAAATGATCTTTGGTGTGACCTGTGTGACCTATTACATTACACTCACCGGCCACTTTATTAGGTACACCTGTCCAACTGCTCGTTAACACTTAATTTCTAATCAGCCAATCACATGGCAGCAACTCAGTGCATTTAGGCATGTAGACATGGTCAAGACAATCTCCTGCAGTTCAAACCGAGCATAAAGTTAGGGAAGAAAGGTGATTTGAGTGCCTTTGAACGTGGCATGTTGTTGGTGCCAGAAGGGCTGGTCTGAGTATTTCAAAAAAATGCTGATCTCCTGGGATTTTCACGCACAACCATCTCTGGGGTTTTTACAGAGAATGGTCCGAAAAAGAAAAAACATCCAGTGAGGGGGGCAGTCAGTGGGCGGAAATGCCTGGTTGATGCCAGAGGACCAAGGAGAATGGGCAGACGGGTACGAGCTGATAGACAGGCAACAGTGACTCAAATAGCCACCCGTTAAAACCAAGGTAGGCAGAAGAGCATCTCTGAACGCACAGTACGGCAAAACTTTGAGGCAGATGGGCTACAGCAGCAGAAAGACCACACCGGGGTGCCACCCTTTCAGCTAAGAACAGGAAACATGAGGCTCCAATTTGCCAAGCTCATCGAAATTGGACAGTAGAAGATTGGAAAAACGTTGCTGGTCTGATGAGTCTCGATTTCTGCTGCGACATTCGGATGGTAGGGTCAGAATTTGGCGTCAACATGAAAGCATGGATCCATCCGGCCTTGTATCAACGGTTCAGGCTGGTGGTGGTGGTGTCATGGTGTGTGGGAAATATTTTCTTGGCACTCTTTGGGCCCCTTGGTACCAATTGAGCATCATTGCAACACCTTGTGGAATCTATGCCACGAAGAATTGAGGCAGTTCTGAAGGCAAAAGGAGGTCCAACCCGTTACTAGCATGGTGTACCTAATAAAGTGGTCGGTGAGTGTATATTCACCTGAACTGGCTTAGATATTCAGGTATTTAAACAATCAGTTAATCAAGCAATTTTTAAATACAAAGTGCATTCAAATAAATCTGAAGATCTTACAACATATTTATATGACAATTACAAACTCTAGGCTTCACGGTTATAATCCACTCTCAGTGGGAGCTTATGATGAATGCTTATCTGTGCCATGTTTCCAAGGAGTTTATTGTAAACAGATACAGATGGCAAAGGGAGCTTCCACACGGTGCATTTTTGGTGCATTTTTTTACGCGTTTTTTTGTGCAGAACGGCACAGCAATTAATGCTATACATTTCTGCACAAAAAAAGCATCAAAAACGCACCGTGTGAAAGCACCCAAAAGCATAGCAAGTGATGCAAACAGTTTCAGAAATGTCTCTTGGAAAGGGGGTGGATCCTTGGGACTGCAGATGATAGTTGTCTGTGCAGCCGCAGCCAGGGATAACATGCAGTGGGTCAGGGCCATCTTTACCATTGTATTTACTATTTTGCCATAGGCAAACTTAAACTCTATCAGTTCTCTATCTGTAAAACACTAAAACGTGACTTTTATTATGTATAACTCTTAACCTCTATACACACTATTTAAAAACCTGATTTCTAACCTCATCATTTAACCCTTTTTGCTACTAAAAGAGGGAATAACTCCTTTTCTATTATCAAATCTGGTGGAGCACCACCTGTTAACAGGAGAGCCTTATATCTATAGCAAAGTACTAGGTCCAGTAAGGGATCCCAAGCCTACTACCTGGGCAGTCGTCCCTAATCTCATGGACACAAAACAAATAAGGCCCCCCCTTTTGACACCGTGGGGCACAGGTAAATTCTAGACAGAGGTGAGAAATCAAATTTTAAAACATCATATCTGACCTTCCCGACATGTTTCGCCAGCTAACCAGGCTTCATCAGGGGGTTAGAGTCCCTCACATGTGGTTTTAAGCCTCACTTCTTTTTAATCATGTTAGGTACACCCCCTATTCGGTGCTCACCAAATTAGCCATCAGAGAATTTCCCCATAAAACCCCAATCCCCCTTCTGCTCTCCTGCACGCACACTCATAATATGTCCTGCAAAACTACCACCATGCTCCCATGAACAGCAATCCTCAGGCAAATTCGCCATCTCCATAACAGGCTTGCGCCCCATCTTCCCGTACTGCCCGTGCCAACGCACTGCACCAGCAGACACCTTAGTCCTGACTGTGAATGGACTTCCGTCTTATTTCTCTCATATTATTGCAACTGCGAGCCTCACCTAGAACGGACTAAGCCCGAATAGGTGTTACATTCCACAGCACAAATACCAGCTTTATCAACTCCCATAACCCCCTTTCCACGTCTAAATGCATATTCATTGGGAATAAAGATTCACGTACAGTACACCACTGTCATATTATCTTCCCATAAAGCACTTCTCCTATATATCTAATATACATATTCATTTTAATAAAGCTGCAAGCCCTATTAAATACATGTTTAATTGTGCTGTATACTATTGTCTCAGACTATTTTTTCCCTAAACCCCTTCTCTTTTTTATGTAATATTCATATTCATTTTAATAAAGATGCAGGCTCTTTGGTTAGCCCTCCTTCCCTCCCGCAGTTTGACCTCACAACTTCCCCATTGAAGATTCTCTCCTCCGGCTCATGGCTAGCCACCTAATTCATTATGTCACAGTAGAAGCATGCAAAAATATTAGTATCTTCAAACGCTATTGCATCTAGTTGCATCTAGTTAGCACTAGATCAACGCAGCGAACAGAAACAATAAATCTATACATAGATGAATATATACATGAATAGGTAGTTACCCACTCCCAGGCTGCGTCTCGCCACAACAACGCGAGTGCACATACCATACAATTCAGCTGCCAACAAACCCCTCCCAAAGCAACATACATACATCCTGATTTGTTAAATAGAAACCGTGGCCTCACGTGATCAATACCTATCATCATTACAGGACACAGGGAAAATGAGGGACAATGTAGAGGCAGGGCAGGTAGAGGGGGAGGGGCGGTGGCGGGGGGGGGGACAGGAGGGAGATGGGAGAGAGGAAAAAACATATGTGAACTCTGATGCTTCCATAGTCATGTATTCAACTGTGCTATATCAACTGACCATACTTAATCACATACACTCACCGGCCACTTTATTAGGTACACCATGCTAGTAACGGGTTGGACCCCCTTTTGCCTTCAGAACTGCCTCAATTCTTCGTGGCATAGATTCCACAAGGTGTTGCAACGATGCTCTATTGGTACCAAGGGGCCCAAAGAGTGCCAAGAAAATATTCCCCACACCATGACACCACCACCACCAGCCTGAACCGTTGATACAAGGCAGGATGGATCCATGCTTTCATGTTGTTGACGCCAAATTCTGACCCTACCATCCGAATGTCACAGCAGAAATCGAGACTCATCAGACCAGGCAACGTTTTTTCCAATCTTCTACTGTCCAATTACGAATGAGCTTGGGCAAATTGGAGCCTCAGTTTCCTGTTCTTAGCTGTAAGGAGTGGCAACCGGTGTGGTCTTCTGCTGCTGTAGCCCATCTGCCTCAAAGTTCGCTGTACTGTGCGTTCAGAGATGCTCTTCTGCCTACCTTGGTTTTAACGGGTGGCTATTTGAGTCACTGTTGCCTTTCTATCAGCTCGAACCAGTCTGCCCATTCTCCTTTGACCTCTGGCATCAACAAGGCATTTCCGCCCACAGGACTGCCGCTCACTGGATGTTTTTTCTTTTTCGGACCATTCTCTGTAAACCCTAGAGATGGTTGTGCGTGAAAATCCCAGGAGATCAGCAGTTTCTGAAATACTCAGACCAGCCCTTCTGGCACCAACAACCATGCCACGTTCAAAGGCACTCAAATCACCTTTCTTCCCCATACTGATGCTCGGTTTGAACTGCAGGAGATTGTCTTGACCATGTCTACATGCCTAAATGCACTGAGTTGCCGCCATGTGATTGGCTGATTAGAAATTAAGTGTTAACGAGCAGTTGGACAGGTGTACCTAATAAAGTGGCCGGTGAGTGTATATCATGTTTCTTCAAAAATTATTATATAGGGAATCAGCAAGATTAAATAAATGCTCAAAATGAAAAGCCGTCATTTAGGCCTTTAGGTTTCAATGTATTGAGTCTGTATATCCATCTTGCCTCTTCCTGCAACAAAACTACATCCAGATTGCCCTTTCTTTCCCCTAGCTTTTTCACACAGATGCCCCAGAATCTAAGCACCTCAATTGGGTGCTTTTTTGAGGCTGATGGAGCTTAAGCAGGTCGTTGTGATTGTAATTATCATTTTACAGCACGCAGTAAATGCTAATAATGAGTTTATGTAAGTATGTTGAGCATTTTAGATCCTCCCACTCAGTTCATATTTCCCCCTGTATGTCCCTGATAGTGACCTCCAATGGACTTCTATCCAGCCCACCACTAATGTCATGCCTACCTCTTGTTGTGGGTCTCCCTGGTTTCCTGCTGAACACTCTGGTACCCTTTGCTTTTGAAGTTGAATTTGTGGAGTTTTGGGCTGTAAGCACCAACGGAACTAACACCGCAACAGCTGTAGCGGCTGCTGTGGGGCCTGCCACCATGGGGGGCCCGCGCGTCGCATCCTGCCTCAGAACACCCAAGCTACACAGTCTATTTAACTGTGCGTATTTGGGACGCAAAAACAGTTATAGCCCTTAGCGAAGCCACCAAGCTACCGCTACTATGCATAGGATTAAGATACAGAAAAATGGAGGTAAATGGCCATAAACAGCGTATCAAATTTATTTAACAATCCATAAAATAAAAAAAGACAGAATGAAAAAGTGCTTACAAAGAATCTAAACAAAAGCAGGCTTAAAAAGAACATGGTATGATTAACAAGTGGAATTGTAATAATAGGACACACCAGAGAGTAAAGGTAGGTAGAGTAATCTCTTAAACACTTTATTTCAAAGTGCTCATGCATTAATCAGCTACTTGTTATTTAGTAAGAGATCAAAGTAAGTTGCATTGTGATAAGCACCTCATCTGTAGTCTTAGTCTATAGGAGTTAATGAACCTGCCCGCGCGTTGAAGATTGCTTCCTCAAGGGTTCAGCAAGATGAAGTTCTAGAGCTGTTAGTCAACAATGCTGTAGTACCACACACAGACCTGGACAAGACTGTGCGGTCTAAAGGACTAGCTCTGTGAAAACTGCATGGTGGAAAACTCCTTTAACCTGTCCCCCTCTAAGCTAAGACCATTTACAGCCAGTCACAGGGGAAAGAAAGGGACCCAAATGCAAGAAAATGTTTACGGTGCTTGTTATCCTAATATTATGTACTTTCCCTCTATATCTCTCTAACAATTAACCAGTAATTGTTAGCACATACTTGGCAAGTTTTGAAAGTGGTCTTCAGGAAGATTTACAGCTGCAGCGTGCATAGTGCACGGCTCCCAGAGTTTGCGTAACCATGGGGTGTTAGGTGGAGGTGAAGGGGTTATGATATTTAAAAATATGAAACGCTGGTGTGCCTGTGTCATACAGTTATTCAATAATTCCTTATGAAATCCCGATTCCGCTGCAACTGCTCATTCCTTTGATGTTTGGGTCTTGGAGCACATATGTACTTTACCCCTGGCCAGGTGCTAACGAAATTACTGAGGATTCTTTTGAGGCTTAGACTCCCTGCTGGGATGGTCTCCTATCTGGATTGGGAGCAGTCAGGCCTTGCATCTAAATTGGGAATTGTGCATTTTGCCTATTTTATTGCTTCATCATTGTCATGTGCTGAACCATGGAGGATCTTGGGTGACTTTCTGCAATATCTGAGTGAATATGTGGAAGCCGTGGGAGGGGGGTGACTTTTGTTATCTTTTCTCATTTTCCTCACAGCCTATGTTTAGAGTCTTAATAAGAAAATAATATTTTTCAGAAAAAAAAAACTATGGTGGGTTCCTCACATTTTCCACAACCAGCCAAGGTAAAACCAACAACGGAAGCCTGGTACTATCAGAATGGGAAGGTTTATCGATACTGATCCCTTCCCATTCTAAAAATACCAACCCACAGCCTCTCAGAAGTGGATCATCACATTAGAGTGTCAGCTTCTAAAGCTAACCCAGCTCTACCCCTGGTGCATTGGGTACTGGGGTAATAGTGACACAGGGTTAATGTCAGCTCAAGCGATAGTAATGGAGAGGTGTCTGTCAGATGCCTCCATTACTAACACTGGAATGAAATGGGGAAAAAAACAGACACAAAAGACATACATTTTTTTTATTTAAATAAACACTCCATGACAACAGCCCTCTCTAACATTTTATTTTAAAAAAAAATAGATCCACGGTTGTTCTGATGTAGTCCACCAAATCTGACATTGTCCAAAAGGGAAACCTGTGAATAAACAGAAACACTACACATATACAAATACATAGGCTTGGGAGCCTGATCACCTTTCAGGGGAGTTGGGTGACACCATTGACCACAGGTAACAACCAGCTTTCCATGATTGGAAAACTGGGTGCCACCTTTGAGGGATGGAGTGTCACCTAGCTTTCCTGTGTGTTGGAAAGGCTCTCTAGCTTCTGCACTCAACTTCTGCCGCCTGCGGCCTGTCTTCAGCCATCTGTGGCCACAGGAGACAGGCAATAGGGGGCAGAAGACAGGCCACAGGGGGCAGGAGACAAGGAGGCAGAAGACAGGCCATGGGGACAGGAAACAAGCCACATGGGTCAGAAGACAGGCTGCAGGGATCAGAAGACAGGCCACGGGGGCAGGAGACAGGGAGCAATATGCAAGTTCTGCCTCCTGTCTCCTACCCTCTGCAGCCGCCAAAGACAGACTTCAGGTGGCAGGAAACAGGCAGCAAGGGAGCAACTCCTGCAGCCTATCTCCTTCCTTCCTCCTGTGGCAGGAGACAGGGCACAAAGCTCGAGAGCGAGTAAGTACATACTCCTCCCAGCAATGCTCATGTCCCAAAAAGCTCAAGCATACTGCACAGCTAGACCTGGGAAGGCTGCCCCCCTTCTGTCCGTGAGCCGAATCAGCGTCGTATGACCAACTCTTCCACCGGAGAGGGGACCCTCCAACACAATCCAGGAGAGTTGGTAAGTATGTGTCAGCCATTAAATGCACTAGCTCAGACATTAACCTACAGTCTAATAGACAATACAAAGCGACGTTAAAAGTGGCAGGGCCCACTTACCTACTGTGTCTATGTGCAGCTGCATAAGTTGCACCAATATGTCCACCTGTGGTTTACTAGATCTATGGTTGCCTGATGCCTGGTTGCCACTACAACCTACATATCAATGATACTAACAGTACGATGAGTAGATGTTCTGCAAATCCTTCAGTATGTCGGACTTGTGTAAGTGCCAAGCAGATTTTTATTTGTCTTGTACATATTTTTTAACACCTTAAGGACACAGCCAGTTTTGACCTTCCTGATAGAGCCGATTTTTTAAATCTGACACGTGACACTTTATTTGGGACTAACTTTTTGATTCTTGTAGCTATCCATGTGATTCAGAGATTGTTTTCTTGTGGCACGTTGTGCTTTATGTTAGTAAGAAGTATGCTCCAAAAAATCCTTGTTTGTTTGTGAAAAATATAAAAATGTGGGAAAAATTAGAAAAATTTCTAAATTTCACTTCTTTTTGCAGATTTTCAGTTGTTATCCACTATTCACTGGAACACAGTAGATGTGACCAGGGAACTGCAACTTAATAAGACTCCTCAATCTCCTAGATACTAGTATCACAAATAAGTAGCAGGTAACATAGTTGCAAACGTATCCAAATTTATTTAAAACGTATTCACCACATGTAACATCACGTAGTAATAAGCTTTATACTTGCGATTCATAATGGTACAAGTCCATAGAAAGCGGCATTCAAATCCTAATGCTGTAAATCTGCTGAAAGCATAGCGTGGCTACTCCATGAGGAAACACTGATGGTTCAGGCGGGTGTAGTGCGAGCACACACTACGTTTCGGGGGACTCCTCCCCCTTTCTCAAGCACGCACTGCAAACTTCCATCGCTATATTTATACTATACGGTGTAATAACTATCCTTAGAATGCTACAAACTATATCTATAAAAAGGCTTTTAAACCTAACTGTTCATTCATCCCAGCCGGAATGAGTGTATTCATAGTGTGGATCCATCTAGCTTCTCGCTGTAACAACAGCACTTCCACACTATGTCCCTCTTTTTCATATACCTCCTCCAGTACTGCCCACCTTGGTTCAGGTAGACTGTGATTGTACTCTAAAAAATGTTTAGCTACACTAGTTTCTCCAAAGTGTCTCTTACCTTCCTCTTCAATTACACTGTGATTTTTTAACGCTATTCTAATATTTCTACGGTGTTCATTCAATCGAACCTTGATGCTACGAGATGTCTGGCCTATATAGGCTTTGCCACATGGACACTTCAGGATGTATATCACATTCCTAGTGTCACATGTATATGCCCCTCTAACTAAGATGTTCTTTCCATTCGTGGGATGTGTAATGTGTGGACCCTTCATGATAGAGCTGCAATTCTGACAATGCAAGCAGGGGTAAGTGCCTCTTTTTTGTGGATTTAAAAATAGTTGTTTCTTGGGTATCCCACCCTGTATGTCACTGCTCATGATTTGGCTTCCCACTGTACGTCCTTTTCGGTAAATGAAATAAGGAAGATCTTTAAACAATTTACCGTATTTTATGTCACTAGCTAAAATGTCCCAATGTTTCTTAATCGCTCTCTTTATCATTTCACTGTGACTTTCATAAACACTGACAAATGCTATTCTATTGTCTTTAGTCTTTTTCTTTTTAGATGCCAACAACGTTTGTCGTGGAATTTGACCCACTTCTTGTGCAATATTTCTAAGATGTTTCCTATCGTATCCCCTATCTGCAAATTTGTCTATCATTTTTTGACTTTGTTCCACATAGGCGTTATCTGTAGAACAGATGCGCCTGACTCTATTTAATTGGCCTTTCACTATACCCTCAAAAATCTGTGACGAATGAAAGCTATTCCTGTGTCATACATTATTCCTATCAAATGATTTAGAGAACAAGGTGGTAACAATATGTCCCTGTTCCTTCTTTACCTCTACATCCAGATAGTGGATGACATTTTCGTCCGTGGTTGCAGTGAATTCAATCAGTGGATGTAGTGAATTAACCCCTTCACGACCTTAGACGTATGCATATCTCCAGGTCGTTTGGGGGTTCACGCACCTGGACGTATGCATACGTCCTGAGGGATCGCGCGAACTCTAAAGGAGTTCGCGCGATCGGCGCGGGGTGTCAGCTGTATATTACAGCTGACACACCCGCTGCGTTGGCCCCGACCCCGGAAACGTCCGGGGGGGGGGGGGGGGGGGGGCGGTTAACCCCTTAATTATTGCGACCATCGTGTCACAATAACTAAGAAAGACGCAGGAGGAGATTCGCGATCCTGCATCTCCTTTCCTTCTGACAGCCCAGAACGGAAGGCACAGAATGCCTTCCGGGTTGTCTGTGACGTAAACGATGCCGGCCGTCCCTTTGGGGGACAGGGCCCCGGCCCATCGTGACTGACAGTTGCCCATAGGAACCAGTGCATAGCAAAAGCGTGCTTTGTTTTCCTTTTGGGAATTTGGGGAGTTTTTAAAGATCTCTCTTTTAAAAACCCCCTATGGAGAAAAGAAAAAAAAAAAAAAGTAAAAAAGTAAAAAAAAAAGTAAACAAAGTAAAAAAACAGGGTAAAACATAAACACGAAAAATAAAATAAAAACACTTTACATCCCCTTTTTCCCCCTTCACAATCCCAAAATCCCCAAAAAAAAAAGATAAAAAATTTAAATTTAAAGTCCCCTTTTTTGGGGTTTTCGGGGCCGGTGCTAACAACCGGGCCCTATAAATTTTTCATTTTTAAAATTTACCCGGGAACGGTGAACCCCTTTTAAAAAAAAAAACCCAAAAAAAAAAATAACAAAATTTTTAAGATTTTTTTTTCATCCCGCGGGGCCACATAAAATGGAAAAAAAGTGATAAAAAACCCACTAAAAATTTGCCGGGTGTTTTTCCAATTAAAATTTTCTTTTCTTTCCCGAAAAAAAAAGTCCTTAACACAGCTCTGTATAGGGAAAAAAAAAAAAAGTTAGGGGCTCTCAAAAAACAGCGATGCAAAAATTATTTTTTTTCCAAAAAAAAAAACATTTTTTTTTTTTTTTTTAAAGTGCTTAAACAAAAAAAAAAAAATTTATATAATTGGGTATCGCCTTTAATTGTATCAAACCCGACAAAATTTAAACCCTTAACTTTTTAAGGATACTGAAAAGTGAGCGCTGTTAAAAAAAAAAAATAAAAAACCAAAAGGGTTTGCAGAAATTTTCTTCCCTATCCCTTCGAAAAAAAAAAATTTTTAAAAACTGATCAAAAAGTTTTTTCCCCCCCAAATTTTGTTTACCAAAAAACGTCAACTTTTTCCCCGAAAAAAAACCAAGCCTTTTAATACAGCCCCAATACACAGAAAAAAAAAAAAAGTTTTTGGCTTTTCGACTATGGCGATGAAAAAAATGTGTTTTCCTGTTTGAATAAAAGTTTTTTTTATTGTTTTAAAAAGCAGTAAAAAAAAAAAAAAAATATATCCCAAATTTGGGGTTTATTGCAGTAACGTAAGGGACCTGCTGAGTAAAGTTTGGTTTTTCATATCTAACACAGAGTAAACCCGCAAAAAAAATTAAAAAACGCCTCCAAAAAAACCCTTTAAATAAAAAGTGAACCCAAAGTGTTTATGCAACCCTAATGGTACCAAAAAAAGCACCCAATTCACCCTGAAAAAAACAAGGCCCAAAACCGGGCTCTGCACACAGAAAAAAAAAAAAGTGATGACTGTCAGAAAGGAAAAACAAAAAAAAACACAATTTTTTATGGGCCCTATTTTTGTAAAAGTAAAAAACATAAAAAAATTTATATAAAATTTATCCCATTGCAATTGTACCGACCCCAAAGAAAAGTTACACATCATTTATAGTGCACGGCGTCGCTGTAAAATTAAAGCGCAAAAAACAATGGGTGGAACTGCGTTTCCCCTCCCCCCCCCTTTTCATGGCCCAAAGCTAAAAAAAAAGAATTTGGAACACCAGTGCACCCAAAATGGGACAATTCAAACCCAAAATGAGATACCCCCCGGGGGGGGGGTGGGGGGGTTGGGGGGGGTTAAAATGGGGGAATTCTGGAAAAGGGTTTTACCTGTTCTGGGGACTTTGGGGGCTTTGCAAATGCGGCATGGCCCCCAAAAAAAATCTTGGTTCCAAAAGGGCCCAAAAAGCGTCCTCCCTTGTCCCCCCTGCCCGCGCCCAAACAGCAGTTTAAACCCAATTTTAAGCTATTGCCGAACTTGGAAAAAATTGGCCCTTTAAAAAAGTTTTTGGGGTTTTTTTTTTCCCCGGATTCCTTGTTTAAAAGTGAAACAAATTTTTAAACTTTTAAAATTTCGATTATTGTAAAAAAAATTTTTTTGGAATTTTTTCCGGGCCAATTTCTAAAAAAAAAAAATGTGTGAATTAAAACCTTTTTTATCGATATACCCCACTACTGCCTGTATATTTACCTTAAGGGGGGTAGTTTCCAAAAATGGGGTTTTTTAAAGGGGTTTTTTATTAAGTTTTTGCACCCTTTTTGGCCCCCTTCAAACCCGAAATGGCGCCCAAATAAAAAATTTCATTTAAAATGAGACCCCCGGTCCAGTAGGTGCTCCTCCTATTCTGGGGGGTTATGGTTGAGACAAATAATGCACTAGGGCCCACATATGGGGTATCTCTAAAAAAAGGCAAGGGGCCTGGGGGGGAAAAGATATTTCCTTGCGTTACCCCTTTTTCCCTTTTAATTTAAAGGATTTAAAAATTTAAAAAACTGCAAAATAGTTTAAAATTTTGAAATTTTTCCCCCCCACTTTGCTTTAATTTCTGTGAAAAAAACCCAAAGGGAAAAACAAACTTCTTAAACAATGGTTTTTAAAACCCCTTTAAGGGGGGCTAGTTTCTTAAAAAGGAATTTATGTATAGGGGTATCTTTAAAATACAGGGCCCCCAAAGTCATGTTTAGAATGGACTGGGGTCCCCAAAAAAAAAGTATATTGCAAATTTTCTTGAAAATGTGAGAAAAATTTACTTAAAAAAAAATTTTTTTTAAACCCTCTAATGTCTTTTTTAAAAAAAAAAAGGGGGGCATTTAAAAAAATGATGCCAAACCCACCCGTAGACATAGGGTAGTTGGGTATTTATAAAATATTTTGTGGGTTTTAAAAATTATCTGTCTTGCACGCAGAAATTTTGGAACTTTCAAAATTGCAGGGTTTTTTAAAAATTTTTATGAAAAATTTTTTATTTTTCACGAAAAAAAAAAAAAGGCTTGTTGGGTTTTAAAATTTTTTTTATAACTTAAAGGGCCAAAAATGTGTCCGGGGAAAACAAATCAAATCACATGGATAGGTAAAAATGTCAAAAAGTTAATTTTTACCCTAAAGTGAAAACATGTCAGATTTCAAAAATAGGGCTTTTTGTCAGGAAGGCCAAAACTGGCTGGGGCCTTAAGGGGGTTTAAAAGAGTCAAAAAAAAGTTGTAAAATTAAGTAGAGTACCTTTCCCCCAAAAGGGCGAAAATGTCTTTCCAATATCTGTACCATGGGTTCTGAAAGATAGTCTGGCATTTTCCTGATTTGTAGATTTTCTAATGCTGCCATAAATATACCCGCATAGCTTGGTGCAAGTGGCGGGGCCCCTTGAGGGGCCCCTTTTTTTTGGAGGTAAAGGTCTCCCCCCCAAAAAACCCAAAAATCATTTTTGTAAGCACCCAAAATCAAAAACAGCATCATGATTTAAATTTAAATTTCTCATTTGACAATGAAAGGTTTTTTCCCAAATGCTTCCCCAATGTTGTGTACCCTTTAGTTATGGAAAGTTTGTATATAAAGGGCTTAACGTCTAGTGTCACAGTTAAAAATGAACTTGAAAATTTATTTGTTTTCTTTCTTTTTTTGAAAATTGACTAGTGTCACGTAAAGAATGCATATCCCTCTCTACAATTTTCTGTAAAAAAGAATCTACATAAATTGCAAGAGGTTCCAAAATAGACCCTATTCCTGAGACGATAGGTCATCCTGGTGGGTCAGAGATAGACTTATGTATCTTGGGTACTAAATACAAGATAGGGATGCGTGGATTTTTACAAATTAATGTGTTTTTTAAATTCACTGAAATAATGCCCTGGTTTTTACTTTTTCCTTAGCACCTCTTCTATTAATTTAAGATATTCCTTAGTAGGGTCATGATCTAATTTTTGATATACAATGGATTTTTTAAAAATTTGGGACATAGCTTTTATGAAAAAATATTTAGTTTTGTCTTGTTTAAAAAGTGGCCCCCCCCCTTGTCAGCTTTTTTGACAATAATTGTAGTATCCTTTCTAAGTTCTTGAATAGCACTTTCTTCACTTTTTGTAATATTACTGAATTTTTTCTTTGTCTTACCCTTTTCCCACTGCTGCATAACCTCGTTAGTAACAACCTGAGAAAATACATCTAACGCCTGACTGTTGACCTCAGGGTCAAATTGACTGTTTTTACACAGTTTCCTAGGTATGTCGCTGTTCACATTAGAGGACTTCTCTACTTGCTCAAAAAACATTTTAATACGTATGGCATGGCAAAATTTGTAAAAGTCTACATTAAAGTCAAATGGTTCCACTTCTCTAGTTGGAATAAAGTTTAGTCCTTTATTAATCACAGCTTTCTGAGCTGGAGTAAGTGCTTTCTGTGAGATATTTACGAGAAGTCCCGTTTTTTCATCTTCCTTTATTTCTTGTTTGACTTTGTGGTAAGACGTTTTTCTTTGGGTCCCTGTCCAGAGCTCCCTCCAGAATCTGTTTCGGTGCCCTGTAGTTGTGGGTCTAAAAAAATCTCTTTGATTTTTCTTTGTGTTGGATCTCAACTGCATTCGGTTCGGTTTCCCAGTGTTTTCCGACTCTGTACTGCTATCCTCAATATTTTGTTTTCTTATTCTTTTTTTATACCGCATTCTAGATCTCTCTTCCGCCCACTTGTACACACGATTATGCAAGTAGTCTTTGCTGTCTCTTTCGAATTTTTTTTAATTTATTCTGGAATAATTTAAGCTTCATTGTGTCTATTTGTATTGTCAGGTCTTGATGTACTTGGTCATATTGCTCTGTAGTAGAGGTTTTCTTAAATTGATCTTCAATTTCCAGTATTTCTGACCGGAGTTTTTCAATATTACTTTGTAGTCGTTGAATAGTAAGGTACATTAGTTCCATAGAGTAATGATTACTTATGGCGTACCAACGTTCCCGGTATATTGGGTCATCTTGCATCAATATCGGTTGATACATCCTGAAGTGTCCATGTGGCAAAGCCTATATAGGCCAGACATCTCGTAGCATCAAGGTTCGATTGAATGAACATCGTAGCAATATTAGAATAGCGTTAAAAAATCGAAGTGTAATTGAAAAGGAGGGTAAAAGACGC